>JAOTRR010000051.1:22206731-22220021 GCA_028570945.1 Gogo arcuatus
CTCTCTCTCTCTCTCTCTCTCTCTCTCTCTCTCTCTCTCTCTCTCTCTCATAAACACATACAAGTCTGTTGTGTATGTATTAGTGGCTTCTTTCCAATGAATATATAACTTGTTACTACATTTTACTAATTGTCACCTTATGGTGCCATCACACAGTGATGATTCATGTTTTGTTGTTGATTAAGTTTCTAGTGAGTGTTTTTAACAATAAAATAGAAAATACTGACTTCTTCAAGCAGCCATTTGAGAGTACAATTTGACATACTGGTGACATGACACTCTTATGCAATGTTAATGAGATTCATAAATGCTGCTCCTAAAAAGTCTTTGTTTTTCATTTTTAACAAATTGTGTCTTTCTGAAAAAGTATTATGCATTGTGCTCTTCAAAGTCCTAACCTTTAATACCTGAGCCTGATTGTCATCTTCAGTAACTGCTTTATTCTCTGGTAAGTGTCGCGGTGGATCCGGAGCCTATCCTGGGACCAGTGTTCGAAGGCAGGAGAATTTACACTGGATCAGATGCCGGTCGACCTCAGGGCATTACAGACCCATTCAGCTGCTTATTCATGCCTTGGGGCAATTTAGTATAGCTAATCTGCCTACTGGTACGTTTTTGGAAAGTGGAAGGAAACCGGAGAACCCAGAGGAGTTCCACTCAGACAGTAACCTGGGTTCAGGGTTAAACTGAGGATGCTGGAGCTGTAAGGCGGCAACGCTGGTTGCTGCAGTGCCACTGTGGCACCCAAGCCTGATTTTATCTCATTAAAAAAATCCAGCATACAGAAACTGATAGAAATATTCAACAAATATTCAACACAAGTGTGCTGAGAACACGACTGAAGATGTAACCTTATATAATTGAATCCTAATTATAATTAAGGTGGTGCCACCCATTTGTGACTCTTGTCTCCCCTTTGCTACCCAATGTCTAAACACCTGAACACAGCAATGCAACACAAAAGTGACAGGCAGCTGCTGCTCTATACAAATTTAATGAATTAAAATAGAAAAGATTAAATGCAACGGGAACCATTAAACACAATGAAAACCATGATTAAAAAGTTTAAAAAGAAGAGTTGTGAATTTGCAATTGCATACAGATCACACTGTTTATATTTAATGACTTCACCTCTTCTTACTGTATATGATTCATACTAACTGCATGTATCAGACACATCACACACACAGCGTGCGTGAACACGCACGCGTGCACACACACACACAAACGTAGCAAGTAGTAATGTGTGTTAGATATAAATTATAAAGCTGAAAGCATGTCACATTTGTAGCCACAATCACATACATAATCATGATTATAGTAAAGTCTTAGAAAAAAGGATTTCTACTAGGATTTCTAAAAGGGTTGTAGTTGACATGCTTTTGAAAGGTAAAATCTCTGTAGGGTTCTATATAGAACCCGTAAGGCAGAGGTCTTCAATCTTATCTGCAAAGGGCTGGTGTGGCTGCAGGCCACATAGGAGCCACACTTGATAATGCGTCGGATGAACTTAAAAAAGTGGAATCAGATGTGGATCCTGCTGGGTTGGAAAGAAATCCTACAGCCACACCAGCCGTTTGTGGAGAAGACTTAAGACCTTATGGGTTCCCACGGAAGGGCAAACCAAAGAGCCCTTTAGTTGTGTGCTGCTGTCACCAAACTCTCTCAAACTTCACTACGAGGAGACTCGAGTTATGCTCTACTCAGTTTTCTAGTTTTCGTGTTCCTCACAAATACAGTTTATAATATGACATGGAAGGAAATAGAGAAATAGATGTGATCAGAGGCAATAGAATAACATCACACTTACACCACTAGGTGGCAAACATATCAGTAAAATACTGATTAAGTGTAACATAAACATACCATTCTACATGTTTTCATAGACATAGCAAGTATTCTGCAGATTTAGATGAAAGAGAAGCATAATACAAAATCAATCAATTTAAAAAAAAGATTCATGCCTAAATTAATTCACAAATGATGAATGCAACCAAAACATTTCAAGTCCAAAGTAACTTCATATAATATAGACAGATCATAGAAATGATGTCTGAGACCTCAGAAATGCACCAATGTGTACTGAGAAATATATCACTCACATGCTAAAAACTTGTCACATGTATTTAAAGAGGAATAATACTGCCCTGGTGTTCAGTGTTCAGCTGTTTTATTATTTTTTCATCATGCAAAGCAAAAGAGGTGAGGTGTGGTATTGTAGTACAAACATTAGTGGTGTTTTTATAAAAGGAGTACCCTGTTAACCACATACTTCATCCCTCTCTCTCTCTCTCAGTGAAGTGGCAGATTGCAGGGGTATTGGAGCACAGATGCTTTTCAAGTAGGCCTGTAGCTCTCAACCCTCATCTGCATGTTAATATAAGCACATCCTCCTCCATTCTGTTCACACTCTGCCTCATTACACACACACACTGCTATGCAGAAGGTGTGGACAAGATATTGAAACCATGTTGAGGGAATACATTTCAAAACATTATGAGTGCCATGTGTTACATTTAACATACAAAATATGGTAGTTACACAAACTATATCTTACACAAAGGTAGGTTGCTTCTTAAATGGCATGTTGCATCTTAATTGAAGTAATTAATATTAATGTAAACACATACGATATTGTATACTTTTATAAATACAGTACAATAAGTCTGTAAGAAAAAGATCATGCCAATATAATTGTTTCAAGCAATTTATCTTGATAGCAACTAATTACCTGTAATACCATATTTCATTACAATAATTAGAAATGAATATTACTACAATTAAAATGTAAAAATAAACATTTTTTTTCTTTTTAAAAAAATTTCTTAAAAAAAAAACCCTCTAAGAATGTGCATTTGAAGGACTATGTATTGAAGGAATTACTTCATGAATTCAGGAGGGATGTAGCTGCCCTGTGATTTCACACAGCTTTGGTATCGTATATTGTATATGACAGGCCTGAGGTATTTATTCCGGGTGTATTAATTGTGTTTGCAGTGTAAAAGATTAAAAGCTAGGGTGGCAGAGTGGTGCAGTAGTTAGCACAGTCACCTCACAGCAAGAAGGTTCTACGTTTGAACCTCGCAGCCAACTGCGGCCTTTCTGTGTGGAGTGTGTATGTTCTCCTTGTGCCTGCGTGGGTTTCCTCCGGGTGCTCCGGTTTTCTCCTACATTCCAAAGACTTGTGAACTAAGTCAAGTGGCTACTCTAAATTGCCCATAGGTGTGAATGATTGTTCGTCTTTGTGTTAGCTGTGTGATAGATTGGCAGCCTGCTCAGGTTGTACCCCGCCTCTCACCTGAAGTCAGCTGGGATTGGCTCCAGCTTCCCCCACTACCCTGACCAACAAGCGGTATAGATAATGGATGGATGGATTAAAAGCTAAAAGATCAAGAGTGGCTTATGTCTGTCAAATAGCAACTTTTAAAAATTGTTGGTCATTCAAAGAAGTGAATAGTATTTCAACTGAATTTAAAATGTTTGGAGTAATTGAGGACTTTATGAAGATTAACACTTGTTGACTGATATACATTGGGGTCCAGAAGTCTGAAACCACATTGAAAATCTGGGATTTTTTTTTTTATTTTAAACTGGAAATAAACAGAATGTCTGAGAATTTTGAAAATTCAAACACAAAAAAGGAAACGTGCAACATCTTGACTATTCATTATTCAAGATGTTGCACAATTTCTAGGTCACTGTTTAAATTAAAGAAAATTTGTGATATTGATCATGTTAATGCCTTTGTATAAAAGGTCAGATTTTCCATGAGTTATCAATTCTATTGAAACATGCTCAGATGACACGCTGATGGATTTGATCTAAAATGGATCATCAGGTTTTGCACAAACTTGTGGAATCTGTCAGCTCAAGTGCACATTCATTAAAGCAGAAAGGGGCCATACAAAATACAAAGAAATTCTGAAATCCATGTAAATATTTCTAAGATTCTACTTTTCACTTACGCTATTGCTGATAATATAATTTGTAATGAAAACCTTTGTGTTGAGTTGAAAAGGAATAGAAGTTTCAGAATTTTGGACTTCACTATACATGGTGGAGCTCTGCCACCACAAAAGGAAGCACTACCTGCTCTGTAGATTTATTTTCTGTACAGAAACCTTCCCAGTAACCCAGGATCTGGTTTGGGAACTTTAAACTGCTTTAACTTAGGAAATCTAGGTGCATTTGCACTAGAAGACCTGAGGCCAATTTTAGCTCCTGCCGTGTAATCTCGGGCACTACAGGTAACAAGATATGTGTTTTGAGACCCTTAAACGGACACACAATTCTGAAGACCTGAGTGTGATGAATGGTACAACTAAGTAGTGAAGTGGTGAAACTGTTCTATAAAACCAAGATAAAGGCTTGACCAAAAGCTTTATTGGTTGATGTTCATAATATTGAATGTTGTTTGCAGGCTGAAGGATTTATAGACTCTTGAGTGTATGTGCCTTTTCATATATTTTAAGCGACACTTAAAATGTCTAAAAATCTAAACAAAATGACACAGAAAAAAATAGACTGTGCCAGGGTCTTCTTTAGTCTATTTTAAGGAGGCCTGTTTCTACCACTTGAACAACCAAGTCACATAGTATGTCATTATTATGAGAACCTCATAATTATGACTTATAAATGACTTCCTATTTCATAATAATGAGAACATTTTCTCAAAATTATGACTTCTCATTATTATGAAATAGAAAATCATAACTAAGAAAATTCTCATGAAATATTAAATCACTGAGAAATTATCATAATTATGAGGAACTTCATTATTGTGGTGGCAAAAGCAGGCTTTCAGAGGCTGCTACTGAACATAACTAGTAGATTTTACCAAAGCCAAAACTTTGGCATTAGCCTCTTCTCTCACTTTATGTTGCCAGAAACAGTTGGACAGGATGAAAAATGCTGTCTGCAGAGAGACCAAACTCACTGCTTTGCTTTTCCTCCTCTGAGAACCTGTTTTCACCAACCAGCTCATCGCTGAGGCTCAACTCACTGAGCTCACGTTTCTCCTGAACGCCATCAAAATGTGCTCAGCACACAGTCAATCTCTCATACAAGCTCAAAGCATGCACTCACTTCTCCTCTACCACTAGTTTGACTTTTCTCAGTAGTTAATGTGTTGTGATTTGATACTAACTCCTCAGCTAAACTATTGCGCTCCATTTTGCTTTGAAAAAAAGTCATTTATATTCAAATGAATAAAAAGCTCCCACATGTCAGTTTGCTCCAACTCGTTAAACGAAATGACATAAGCAGGAGGGAGCTGGAACCATTCAGTGCTTTTGATATTTTAAATTCAGACAAACTTTTTTTCCTGACTTGGGGACCATGATGTATTTTTAGTCCAAATATAGAGATTTAATAATACAATCAATATTTTACTTCTGACCCTAAAACAGTCAGGCCCAAAATCTTTTGTGGAATTAATTTAAAAAAAAAAAAAAAAAAAAAAAGTTATTTTATATTGCAATTTCATTAATAAACTAATGAAATCTTAAGCAACTTGTATCTTTCATAAAAATTGATAGATTACACTGTCCACCAGGGAGCAGTCAAGAAAAGGAACATTTGAACTTTGAGTGAGGATTGATTAAATCCCATTAAAGCTAGGATAGGCAATTTACTTTAGAAGCATTTTTTGAAATTCTTTACATCCCAACAGCAATGAAAAAACCCCAAATGCTCTGACAAAAGAAAACCTGTTATCTGTGGCAGTTACCAGGCTATGAAAAGCCCTTTCCAACATTTCATCCTGTCCTACCTATGTGTACACCCTGCCTACACACTCATTGGACATGTCTGGAGTCTTCCACAAGATTAGGCAGCTATATTACAGACATATTGCTAAAGCTAATTGACAGCTTTAAGTACTACAATAATCCATGTTCCCCCTTTACATTCATTATGATAATGTTGAATATTTTCTTACATGTGAAAGAGACATGAGGTAGTCTGATACAAACAGTGCACTACACACCCAACATTCTCTTGATTTGTCCTCCAGCAGTAGTCAGGCAATGTGCATGCATGTGTTTTGGAGGCATGACTTTGGAGCGACCACTGAAAGGAGGGTCCCTCAGAAGACAAATGAAGATTGTGATTTTTTTTTTTTTTTTCCCCTTGTGCTCAGAAGCATTTTTGTGAGTGAAATGGTAACTTATGATTCTCCCCCCCATTGGATACTTCCACAACCTAGCTTACTCTTGCTGGTTTCACCAAAATTACCTACCCCACCTTGTGTGTCAATATAAACTAAGTTAATTAAGGTAGAAACGTTTTATACCTTCATGTCATCCAGAACAGATCTATGCACCAGTGAACTGACCAGTATGCCAACACAGCATAACGCAATAGGAGTAAAACAAGCCATTGGGCACTTTATTCAGCTTTCCTCATCTTTGTGCCAAGGAACGAGAGGTTGGCTACTCCAATTTATGGCCATTTATTTGTATGCATTGATCACTTTGGAGCCTATTAGCTTCCATTTAAATGCTGTTTGCAGGCTCCCTTGTAAGTTAAGGGCACTTGGGGATGTTCCACAGTTTAGAGAATCTCTGTATTCTACATGCAGTCACTTCCAGCAGCATGATTGAAAAGCACTTGCATTCACTCAACTATAGAAATTCTGAGCACTATATTTAGAAAGCTGTCAATTAATTTGGTCTTTAATTTTAGGTTGTTTTGTAAAGCAAACCATCTTAACAGCCAAGTTTCTCCAAAGCACAAAATACAATTTTTGGAAATGTTTGTTGACTTTAATTTTAAAGACATCATTTCATTCTCCTACATTTTGGTCAAGCTGCAAACAATACAAAATCAATGTAGCCAAGATTATTGCTGTGGTCCAATTTGTACAGTGTAAACTAGCAATTGTGGAAAACAAGAATACTGTGTAAAGCCGGTTTTCACTGGCCTATAACCTCTATTCTACTCAAAACCCACCTATATCTACAGATCTCTAGAGTGGCAAAAAGGCACATTAAAACTGTTAGTGTCACTGAAACAGTGATACCCCACTGATTTCTCCCTACAGTGCACCTCAGTGAGATTTTCTTTTAAAAGTTTCACAAGCAGTTCACTCCAGGTCTTCATGATGCTGAGTGGACTCATTAATCACCTGTAATAAGACATGGCAAAAAGATAAAGGATCATTTTGCACCAATTTTTTTCTTTGAGGTATTTGTATTGCAATGTTAAATGCTTTGTGGTTTTTACATACATGACCATCTCTTGTTTCTATAGTCTTAATCACCACTTTCTTGGACAGGTTCTCAATGAGTGGTTTGGTTTCTATCATAGATTCTGCAGAGAGAGGACTTATTTTTATGCCATATTTGGATAATTAATTTAAAACAATCAGCAGTATATTAAATTCAGATGCTTTCTGATGAGGGATCCACCACTTGCTTTAATCAGCACTGCATTGCTAAAACCATAATTCACCACTTTACACTCTGGTCCTGTAGGAGAGGAACCAAGTCTAATGGTCATGCTTTATCAGTATAAACCCAATAAGTTCTGTATATGGGGGCCAGGGAACTGCATATACTGTACCTCTCAGATTAAAAGAGGAGAAGTTAGGCAATGGTGTGATGATCCTGTAGAAGAAAAGGACCAAGAGGTTTTTATGGTGTAGCATGTAGACAATTCCTAGCAATCCTGTAACTAGCATAATATAATAGAAGCACCAGTGATGAAAAAAAAAAAAAAAAATCAGCTCAAAAAACAGTTCTTGTATATGCATTTTAGGCTTACAAACTAACACTATTCTGAATACTGTTGCAGTAGTAGGCCTACTCGGAATATGAAAACCTAAAGCTACAGTCTTCTCTCAACTTAACTTTTACCATATACTCACCTGCTTTCCTCTCCCTCCAGCAGCTTCCTGTAGGTAGCAATCTCAATGTCCAGAGCCATTTTGACATTCAGCAGGTCCTGGTACTCACGCAAATGACGAGCCATCTCATCCTTCATGTTGTGGATTTCTTCTTCCAGACGGGTGATGGTGTCCTGGTAATTAGATGACTCCATAGCAAAGTTGTCCTCCAGTTCCCCCATTTGGCGCTCCAGAGACTCATTCTAGCACAAATGTAGAGATTGTGGTGGGGGCATTTTCACAAGATCCAATTATTACTATCAAGTGTATACTCACAGTGCCCTTAAGTGCATCCACTTCACAGGTTAAAGTCTGCACCTGCCGGCGATATTCACTGGCATCCTGTTTGGCCTGGCGGATGGCTTCAGTGTTACGAGCAGCAGCCTCTGACAAATCTGCAAACTGGAGGAAGAAAGCCTGTTTTACACTGCATTTACACCATTTATATATTATTGTACACAAATTACTCCCTGAAAATGACACCAAGGATAGCAAGATAAAGAGGGGGCAAACTTCAAAGCTTCAGGTTATCATATCTGGCTTCAAGATACCGTTTAATTAACACCATCATGCTTGCTAATGGGTTTGGTCTAATCAGGGTTTTAGGTCAACTTTGCTATAATCTATTAAGCTCATCAATACTGTGCTCAGTCACACTTAAAAAATTTCAGTAATCCATTGTTTAGTGTGCTTTCAGTGACTAGCCATCTGTACCCTATCCAATAAAACCCAGTATTACCAACTGCTGTGCTCAGAAACCCAGAGGGAATGCAAGCACCTGCAGCTTTAGAGATTTTAGGAAAGAAGAGTTACTACGAAGGACTGCTATAGCCACAGCAACATGACCATAATGTACTCTTGTTCTGTTTTGAAGCATGGGATATTATACTACATTATCCATGGTATTAAATGATCATTTTCTTTTTGTTAGTCATTAAGACTTTAAGTACTTAACTGGTGCTTATCTTGCCACTAATTATTGAAGTTCTCAATAAGAAGCACAACTGAATCTTGTGTCTAGAAACTGACCTTGGATTTGTACCATTCCTCAGCCTCATGGATATTCTTGCTGGCCAGAGTCTCATACTGAAGACGGACATCCCGCAGTGCAGCAGTCAGATCAGGCTTAGCCATGTCCATATCAATCTGTACATGTTGCTCTTGTATCTGGGTCTGTAGCTCAGCCATCTCCTGCAGGCAAGTCAAAGGGGAAAGTTTGGGTTTTCGTGTGCATCTTTAAAAAGTTTAAAGCACAGAAGCTGTCTTTAAAATACAGGCAATATCCATGCTTTACATTTATTCAGTGTAAAATTAACTTTCATAAATTAAATGCCTTGTTTTGAGATTAATTTGGATAAACATTTTGTATTTAAATTATGTAATATTTTAGTTCCAACTGATTTTGTTTAGCCTTTTCATTAGCATATAGATTAATCTTTTTGGTCTGTGTCTCAGGTTACTTTAGTCCACTGTATTCCATGTTTCAGACTAGTCCTGACCCTTTCCTGTTTTGTAATAGCCAGTCTAATAATACTCTTCATCCTCTTGACATAATTTGCTAATCCCTGTGCCAATGCCCTTCTTTGCCAATCTCATGATCCATTCAGGGCTCTGCAAGAGTCAGTCACATGCAGGAAACTGTCGTGATGCATAAAACTGACAACACAGAGCTGTTATACACCTCATCATGAAGTTTCTTTAGGAAAATGATCTCCTCCTGCAGGGACTCCACCTTGCGCTCCAAGTCTAGACGAGCCAAGGATGCATTATCGACATCCTGTGAATATTCAATAGATCAATAAGAATGTAGTCATTGTCATACAATCTTTGGCTTGACATAATCAAGTTTATGCTACTAAGCAGAATAAAAAAAAAAAAATAAATAAAAAAAAAACACACAACATTAATCCTGTTTCCTATTCTAGAGCATTTAAGCAAGTATAGCACTGAATATAATGGGGGACAATATTTTCCTGTGCCTATTTAAAGTTACAGGTGGAAGTGACAGATGGCTTTAAATGCACATATGCATCCCCTTATTGTGTTCTTCTACTGTCTGAAGACACCACCTTTCCCCAGCTACAAGTAACAGCCCCCACTCAGACAACAGCTTGCTTTGTCATTTACCCACATGCCCCCTCTCATCATACAAACCACTCCAGAGTGGAATTAACATTCCAGAGACAAATCCAGATCACAGCTGTTAGTGTGTAGTGATCATTGAGTTGTCTGTAGAATATACATACCTGCCTGAAACTTTGGAGGTTGTTTTCAGCATCTTCCCTTTGAAGAACCTCTTCTTGAAGCCTGAAGATGACAGGCATCACAAAGACTTAGGCTTTACACATTGTATTTGACAACACAGACAGTAGATAAGTAAACATATCCTCTTTAGCTTAAAAGGTGATTTATGGTGTTAAAGATTTTCATGAAGCCCATTTGGCAGCATGTATTTTAACCAATGATTTTTAGAACGAGTTTGTATCCTTCCATTTGTTTTCAGACCAAAGCCTACTAACATCTAACAAATTTGACATACAATATATGACCAAAGGTTTGTGGACACCTGACCATAACACATGTACTTGTAACATCCCACTCCAGATGCAGTCCCCCTTTGCCGTTATAAATACCTCCACCTTTCTGGGAAGGCTTTCCGCTAGATTTTGGAGGTGGATGTGTGGAGTTGTGGTCATTCAGCCACAAGAGCATTAGCGAAATCAGGCATTGATGTCTGGTGACATGCATTCCAGTTTATCCTAAAGGTGTTCAGTGGGGTTGAGGTCAGGTCTCTAGTGCAGGCTACTCAAGTGCTTCTACTCCAGCCTTAGCACATCATGTCTTCATGGAGCCCAGTTTGTGCATAGAGACATTGTCATGTTGGAGCATGTTCGCGTCCCTTAGATCCAGTAAAGTAAACTAATGTTACAGCATACAAAGACATTCCAGACAATTGTGTGTAATTTGGGGAAGAACCACAATGGTGTAATGGACAGCTGCCCACAAACATTTGGCCATATAGTGCATGCTCTAATAGTACCAGGGTGTTTATGGCCAATAAAGCGTTATATTAAAATCTGGTTGCACTAATGAACATAAACAAGGTTGGGACTTGTCACTTCAAAGAGCTTTGGATAAAGTGGGAAAAAAAAAACACATACTTTTCTCTTAAGTGTTGAAGATCCTCCGCCAGATTATCTCGGTCCACTTCCACTCTGGCCTTATCACTGGTGACCAGGTCCACTTGCCGGCGTAACTCCCTCATCTCCTCATCATAAAGATCTCCAACTCGGGATGTTCCTTTGCCTCGGAGTTGCGCCAGCTCGCTGCTCAGCATCTTGTTCTGCTGCTCCAGAAAGCGCACCTTCTCTATGTAGCTGGCGAAGCGGTCGTTTAGATGCTGCATCTCGGCTTTCTCGTTCGTGCGGTTCGCTTTGAACTCGGTGTTGATGGCATCGGACATGGCGAAGTCCAGCGTGTCGGATGCGAGTCGGGGCAAGTTGGCGCTCCGCGCTCGCACACTTTTGCTCGCGATGATGGATGGCGGGGCGGAGAAGGTGCTGTAGGAGAGCCGAGAGGCGCGCGCCGGAGCCGTGTACTGGCGGCTCGAATAGCTGGAGCGCGCGGAGGCATTATTACGCTCACTACCAAATATCCTTGTATAAGATGACTGGCGGGTAGTTACTGAGGTTCGGTTAGCCATTTTGTAGTCCTGTTGAGTTGTTTCTGCAAGCAACGCCCACCTGGTCCTCACTTCACCACTGAACACCACAGAAGCTCTACGCCTCCAACAGCTAAGCTAAGCTCCGTTCAGGAGCCTGGGTTTTATAGACCTTACTCAGTCACGTGACTTGTTTAATCTCGCAACCACTGGTGGGACATATTAGACGTAATAACATTAGCAAAATAGCAACTACGTTCAATGCTTCCGATGCAAATCCGCGCTTCATTTTCCATGAATTAACTCATAAAATGGATGAAAAATGTAAATCAAGATATGCACCAAAGTGGGCTTTGGTACTACAGACCCATATTCAATCCCAGCAGCGATGACAATTGCTTTAAACGAAAGCAGTTTAGAAGAGATGGCAAATTCCCGATCTGATACAAGAACTGAAGCACCAGCGGTTGAAAAGTTTTAATACTTTTAATATCGCTGTCACATTGTTTTATAAACAAGCTTACGTACTCGATACCGATACATATACTGCTGCTAATGTCGCCCACATGCTAACACATAAATGTTAACAGTTTTCCAGGAAGTCAGCATATAGCTCTACGGGTATACTTTGCGTCTCTGACTTTATCACAACAAAAACTGATCATTTAATATGACAGAGATTAAATACTACCCAGATATAAAGTGTGTGCTGTAAACTCTACTATACGCTGACGGCTCCCATGTGCTGTTATCCGCCTCTGACACCACACGTGAAACAGTTGGTATCCATTTATTTCGGCGTTCAGCATCTTTAGGAAATCTATAAAATGACAGCTGGGGATTTTTTTTGCTTGATTATTTGTGCATCCAAATGCAACAACCGATTGTCATTGTGAATTTCAGCTGTACTAACAGTATTAGACGGGTCTGTGTGCTAGTTTGTTTTCCGTCCAAAATGGCGGTGTTGACATTTTGACCTAGCGGTAATATGTGCATGACGTCACGTGATTAGGGTCTATAGTTTCTCCATGCAAATGACATGACAGTACGCGCACTGCTGATGACGTAGCGAGCGGCTTCTTCAGCAGCACCGACAAGAAAACAATGTACTTAGCAAACGACTGTACTAAGTAGCCCAGTATTTTAAAAAGTGCCTCTTGTGGTGTAGTCTTTTGATATACTATCCTCTTTAGTTCGACACCAGCTTTTATGGAACCCTGGTCTTGTCCCAGATAGAACACAATTCAGAGCCAAATATGGCCGAGTTCAGCAAAAAGTTACTCATGACATTTTCACTGCATTTTTAATGGAAACCGCGTTACTGCAACCATAATGAGAAGGTTTCTCATAATTATGACTAAGTATCTCATAATAATGATATAATTTTCTCATAATTATGACTATCTCGTAATTATGATTTGCAATCTCATAATAATGAAACTGTCATAATTCTGAGAAAATGCTCTCATTGTTATGAAATAGTAAGTCATTATTATGACATAATAAGTCACAATGATGACCGTGTATGGCCTATTACATAATTATGAGATACAAAGTCATAATTACGAGATACGTTCTCATTACTATGACATACTGTACAAACCTCATTTCCAGAAAAGTTGGGATATTTTCCAAAATGCAATAAAAATCTGTGATTTGTTAATTCACGTGAACCTTTATTTAACTGACAAAGTACAAAGAAAAGGTTTTCAATAGTTTTACTGACCAACTTAATTGTATTTTG
>JAOTRR010000051.1:22225234-22236088 GCA_028570945.1 Gogo arcuatus
CTGAAACTGTATTATGCAAGGAGGAAGCCATTCATCAATTCTATGCAGAAACACCACTGATTTCTCTGTTGTGTTGCAGGCATCAAATTCTAACTTCGTTTATATATACAAAATACAACTAAGTTGGTCAGTAAAACTATTGAATATCTTTTCTTTTGTACTTTTGTCAGTTAAATAAAGATTCATGTGAATTAACAAATCACACATTTTTGATTTTTATTGCATTTTGGAAAATATCCCAACTTTTCTTGAAATGGGGTTTGTACTATGTGACTTCATTATTTTTCCAAGTGGCGGAAACCAGCTTCCATAATACTTAACATTTGTGTGACGTGAATTTTGGGTTTAAAATGGCTGAAATGAAAGGTCCAGATAAATTCAGGTACATTGGGACATCAGGTAAATTAGGACAGTGTAACCTAACACTATCACCTTAAAAAAAAAAGAAAAAGTTTTTTAGCCTGATAAGTGAGAGCCAAAATTTACATTAATAAACCCTTGATAGAAATAACATTACTTAATTGATGTGAAATCATATAAGGGGGTGTGGTCAGCATTCAATTTGAAGATGATACCAAAAGTCTTGGGGTATGAAAAATGATATGGCTAGTTATGAATGCTTTGGCATGCTTTGGCTAGTTATGAAATTGTCATGACTAATATATTACATTAATTTATGATGTATATACATAAAAATGAACTACTGTTAAAATTCGTTGAAACCATATATTTGAAACCATATGAAACATATATTTAGACTTTTTTAAGATGTCCCAAATGACCAAACATGGTTATTGCTGTAAGAAATATTATGTAGGCAAACATCTTAATATGCAGTCAATTTATGCAGTCTACTGTAACACAATATTAGAATATGGTGATGATGAATTAGGAGAAGATTCTTTGAAGTCCTGCTAATGAAATTTAATTAATTGATGTCATACAATAAATCAAAGGCATTCTACCAAATAAATATCACTTTAAACGTGTAATTTTGGATGAAAGGAAAGTCTTAAACCAATGGAAATGTGTCCCAAATGATCAAGCATCCCAGAAATACTCTTAAAGGGCTGCCCCAAATTACCAAACATCATTAACATGGGTTTTCAGTCAGTTTTGACAAAAAAAAAAAATAGTAAGCAGCATGCTTCTTTAGAATAAACGTTTCTTTCCTTCACATGGAGATAGTCAACACCTTGAAGATTTCAGGAATGATTTAAGAAACTGCCCCAATGTATCTCAATTCACCCTACTTTGCACTAACTAACTAACTAACTAAATAATAATAATAATAATAATAACAATAATTTTAAGTGTATGATGCTGTCGTAGAGCGGAACTTTGTTGCGCGGAAGTTGTTTCCAGACGGAGTTGTACCGTTAGCACGCTCTTCACATTGTTATGAGTTGGGACCTTAGCTAAGTGTTAAAACATGGAGAAACTCCGTGTTTTGGAACTGTACAGTGGCATTGGAGGGATGCATTATGCATTGAGAGGTATATTCCTTCTTGACCTTGGTATTTGTTTGGTTACTTCGTACAATTAAATTTATCTGCTTATAGTAGTATGTAGTTAGCGTCCAATAAACTGTGGGTCTCTCTCTCTCTCTCTCTCTCTCTCTCTCTCTCTCTCTCTCTCTCTCGCTATTCAGCTAAATTTAAATTGCTTATTGGCATAATTGTTTATAGTGAAATATAGTACAGAGTATTGGAAACACAGTAAGAACTATAATAAGATCAAAATATCAATAATATAAGAAAGGAAATATAAAAATAACAATGCTAATGTTAACAGCGACAATAGTAATAACAAATACTGACAGCAAAAAAATACCAATAATAATAATACCAACACTTACAGCAGGGGCTGACAGTAATAGGAAGAATATAAACAATAACAGTGTGTCAGTAAACAGTGGGTCTTATTTATCAAGCTGGATACCAACGAATGTATTCATAATTGTTCACAGGATTAAGAAATGTGGATTTCATGAATTTGTGTAAATTGATGTGTAAGGAAACTCACTATTGTGAGTCTTGATGGATAGGGTTCAAATCATATAATTGGCATGAGTTACTGCAGTTAAGCAGATTACGTTGACAAATTTAAATCTTTATTTTTTTCATTCACAAATTAATTAATTTATTTATTAATTTGTTTCACTCACAATTTAATGAAAATCTTGTTGAAACTCAGACGAAAGCAACTGAAAACAAATCCATAAATTCAAACTAATAAGATTAATCCTTCAATGAAGACAAAAGAATTGAATAAAAATAATGACGAAAGAAAGAAATCCAAAACAGAATCATAAATAAAGATAAATAAGTCGAGCCATTAAATTAGGACAAAATAAATACAGCTGTGTAAAAGGATGAAGAGTTAGTGTGCGTCTGTGGCAGCGAAGAAGTGTGGTGGCTGAGCTGCATTATTGGAAGATTTAGAACTCGCCTCACAATTAGGAGGTGCTCGTTCACCCTTTAGTCATCAGTATGTCGTTTTCAGTTCTCTGTCATCTTTGCCTTTTGTGATGTTTTGTGGACATTCTTAAATGTCAACAGGCTTGGTAATTTATAGGTGAAATTTATCAAGGTATGCATGTGAGTACAAAGAAAATCAATGTCTGGTGGGATTTTGTAGTTTGGTTTGGTCTAAGAAAACATTTGCACAAAACCTTGCTAAAAGAATACTCGATGAGGCTCTGTTTTAGAATATTTATGCAGAACACAGTCTGTTTTGTTGTACTGTGAATATGTGAAGTACTTTTTTTTTGGTTACCAAAACGTCTTTAAGCAACATGGGCATCAAGGTCTTATATCCACCTTCTCCCCACCTTTAATCATCAGTCATCACAAATAATTGAGACTGTAGCATACTCTGCACTGCAACACATTGCACTCAATATCTTAACTGATTCCTCTTGTTTTTTCTGTTTAGAGAGCTCTGTCCCTGCTGAAGTGGTAGCTGCAGTGGACGTGAACACGACAGCCAATGAAATCTATAAGCACAACTTCCCAAAAACTCTACTGTTACCCAAGACCATTGAAGTGAGCACCAGTTAATTAGCCTGATTCTTGTTTTCTAAATTAATTAATGGAAATATTGTATTAAATGGCATAATAACGTGCTAAATGAACAGCAGGGATAAAGGGGTTAGAGTAGGATGAAGAGAGAATCATGTATCAGACACAGCATTCCTATTTGATGATTTTACCGACTGGAGTCTTGCAGAAGACTAGAGACTTAACTTTAATTAATTTGAAGTGCTCGCTATTTGCATTTAATTTACCAAACCAAAACATAAAGCACTTACTTTTTTCTCATTTCTTGTATACTGTTTAAGAAAACTGAACTTTATGAATGAAATTATTTAGCCAGCATGAATTATCTTCTAAATAATAACATACCTGCTTTAAATGCTTTTGGCTGTGCTGTTATCTCATGTCACCTCTAGGGGCAAGCTTCCTTTGACATAAATCCCAAACTTTGCTCTTTGGTACAGTCTGTAGTATGATAGATGATGTGATTTTATTTGGGTAAAAATATCACTCACAGCTACTGTATGTGTAAGGAATGTGATATCATGTCTTAAAGCCAGTGACCAAGTCATAAACTGATTAAAATGGATTTGTTAAGACCCGTTTTATGAAAACCAATAACATAGATTAAGTGCTGAAACAATGTCTTTGTACCTTTTTTTTTTTTTGCTTTATTTTGGAAAATTATGGAACAAAAGAGCCTTTTTTTTAACTGATCTATGCTTCCTTTTATTTAGACCTAGTCACACTACATCCCATGACAAGCAGTTACTCCAATATTTTTGGTGAAACAGTAACTTAGTAGATTTAGTGATTTAGTGTTGGGTAAAGGTTGTGTGCATCGTCAGCATGGATAATGATGCACCAGCCGCTGGGCTCATTGGCTTTAGTGTTATTCAGTAAAGCTTTGCTCGTGTATGTAACAATAAATTATGTCCCAGACATAGTATATTTTTATATTCTTCATTAGAAGGTGAATCTTCATTTAGTAATAAGTAATCATTTTCATAAACTGCTTCAGTTTTGCATTGTCTTGGAATTTGGGTAATAAGACGTTTCTGAAACTTACTGGTGTCATGAGGATATCATTAATGTATTCAGGATATGCAAAGCTTTACTTTTTTCCAGATTTTAATCATATTCTTTGTCAAACCACAAAGTCATATATTGTTATAAATGGTACATTTCTGTGCAGTTTTGTGTAAAATGCAGTGCATTTTGATTAAAGTGAACGTTTGTTTGATTTCATCCAGGGAATGACATTAAGTGATTTCAATAAACTGGACTTTGATTTGATTTTGATGAGCCCTCCTTGTCAGCCTTTTACTAGGTAATCAAAATGTTGTGTAACTTTTTCATTCACATTGTTGTTAATAGAAATAAAGAGTGATATGGTTTTCTACCAATATAGGATTGGATTACAGGGTGATGTAAATGACCCCAGAACAAAAAGCTTTCTCTACATTTTGGACATTCTGCCAAGGTCAGATCAAGCTGTGCTCTCTGCATGCTTTATATAAGATATTGTGTGTTCTCAGTGCTACTTAGCTCCTTTATTTGAAATCATTTTCTTATTCTTTAATTCATTTGTTCAAAAATGAACAGTCGTCTACATTCATTTAGTAATTACAGCAATGGCCTTTTCATCTACACTTCCAGGCGCTGTTAATTTATGTATAATAAAACCTTTCATGCAGATTATTGCTATTTGTTCTTTAGTGAGATATTTCAGAATTTGCAGCCACTCAATCTCATAATGCTGTTTTGTGAAAGAAAGAACGTCTGTGCTCTGTTTGTAGGTTGAACAAGATGCCCCGCTTCATTCTGCTGGAGAATGTGAAAGGCTTTGAGACGTCCTCTGCAAGGTAACGTTGGGTATAGGGCAAGTCCTCAACTCAGGAGATTGCTGTCAGTACAGGGCTGTCATTCAGTACTGTTCTGGATTAAGCAGTTTGTTCTCACACCATGTCATTGTTAATACAGTCACTTACACTGCCATGTCTTATTGAAGTGTTTAGTGGAAGAATAGTACAAATGAACCAACTGTAAGCATAAAAACAACAGGACGTTCTGATTGTGAAGGTTAAAGGGAAGGAAGTAAATTCACATTGTGTGGATTTGCAGTGTAATGTGACTCTTTTTTTTTTTTTCCCCCAGAAATGCCTTGATAAAGACTTTACAGGACTGTAGATACAACTTTCAAGAATTAATGATATCACCCACTTGTGTGAGCATTTCCTTTTATTCTGTATTTTAAAAGCAATTATCATTTTACCCCAGGAGAATACAGTCATGTTAAAATAAACAAATTGTTTCACTAAGCCTAAGTGACAGACTTCTCCTTTCAGTTTGTAGAGAACTTTAATACCAACTTTTACCAGCTTTTGCTGAAAATGCACACAAAGAAAGAACTTGCTGTAGCATAAATAATAAGCTACCAGACAGTTTCTGAAATAAATAGAACTCCACAATACTTCCACAATAACTTAGTTATTTTCCACAGCTAGGAATACCGAACTCAAGGCTGCGTTATTTTCTTATTGCTAAAGCTTGCCCAGATTCCTTCTCATTTCAGAAAACAGCAGAGGTAAGCACACACATCCTGTCAACCTGAATGTGGCATAAGCTTGCCTTGCTAAGAAGTTACATTTTGACATACATATTTTGACTGTTCATTGTAATAAACTGTAATCCCTAACCCTTCCAGATTCTAGAGGGCTTTCCGAAGTCAGAATCCAGCTATGCCACAGACAGTCCCATGATCCCTGACAGCCATTGTAGTACAGTTAATGCTGACAAGAGAGAAGATGGGACTATAATCTATAAGATGGAGACGGCTCAGGAACTGGAGAGGAAGAGGTGTCAGGACAACGAACAGACAGTGAGGAGACTACAGGATTTCCTGGAAGAGGGAGAACAAGGAACAGACGTGGAGAGTTATTTGCTTCCTCCAAAGATCCTGCTCAGATACGCCTTGCTCATGGACATAGTGAATCCAAATTGCAGGAGATCAGTCTGCTTCACTAAAGGGCAAGGCTTAAGGATACAAATTAATTCACATCCTCTAAATACTTTTCAGCTTGTGTTTGAACACTGCCAAGTTGATATAATTAAAAAATGTTTTGCTCCTCTCCAGATATGGGCACTACATAGAGGGAACTGGTTCTGTTCTTCAGTCGTGTACAGATGTGGAGCTGGAGAGCATCTTTAAGTCACTGAACACACTATCTGAAGAGGAGAAGCTGGAGCAGCTGTCCCTGCTCAAGCTCAGATACTTCACACCCAGAGAGATCGCTAACCTTATGGGCTTCCCACCACATTTCAGTAAGTCAGGCTTATGACCTTATGGACTCAGTAAATAGAGCGGGGAAAAAAAGGGCAAAATACCCAGACTAAGATTAAATCTTTCTAAACACTGCAGTTCACTGTCCTCATGTAGTACTTCAGTGCCTATTTGCTATATCAAGAGTGATTTCTAAGTAAGAGTGAAAACTTTGTAAATGGTTTCTTAACACCTGCGGACTGAGAGATGTGAAGTGAAATTGCCCTTTAAAGTCCACTACTGTTTCATGTAGAGGATGTAATCGGTAATTATCATGCTGTTTGTCTTTCAGTGCAGATTTTTTTCTGGTAACTGCCATCAACCATATTTCAAAAAGTAACATTTTGTGCTTTCTGATAATCAATACTCTTAGATCTCAAATATTAGCTTTTTAATATTACTGCATAATTTTGCCTACGATACTTTGTTTTGTGACTATATGGGTCAAAATGTGCATTTTCTGCACACTCTGACTGTAATTGCCATTTTCTATTTGGGCTTTATGGCAAGAAAATTAGGACATTAAAGTGAAGAGTGACACAGTGAGTAATAAAATGTATCCCTGCTGACCCAAGGTGCTGACAGTAAACACGTAACTCAGATTTTGCATATTTTTTTTGTTTTTCTTTCAGGCTTTCCATCAAATATCTCCATTAAGCAGCAGTACCGGGTTCTGGGAAACAGTCTAAATGTTCATGTAGTGGCCAAGCTCATCAGTCTCATGGTGTCATGAGACAAATTGGATCTGCTGCAATGTTTAAGGACTGTTTCAAGCTTCACGGGGACTCCTTGAAGTTTCAAAGATGTTCAACTTTTGTAATACATGGATCAAGTTTGTAAATTATTAAATAAAGTTGTATATCTTGTACTATTGTGTTTCTCCATTGTTTTACCAAAAATGGGAAATTCCTAATTAGCTCTGCTTAATTACTACTTATCATTGCTTAATAATAGATGAGAATTGTTCAAAGTACTGCATTGAAAACTAAAGAATACGATACTCTAGTTTTGCACTGTACAGCTAGGGTGGGTTGGTGGAGGGGTGGATGGGGTTGGTTTAGTACCTTAACTGCGGTTACTGATCTCTGAAAATCACATGATAATGCTTGGTAATGATGCAGTAAAGTGAATTAACTGCCATGCTATATGGGCCCAACCTGTCTTCCTTCCTCAGATGGTTTTGTTCAGTTTATTGGAGAGTGTGATGGTCTCAGCAGACCAGTTTGGGGCAAAGTACACTTTTTTTTGTTTAGCCCATTAAGTCACTTGTTAGTTTCACCTGCAGTGTGGTGTCTGAAGAGCATCCTGAGACATACTCTCAGCATGGCTTGGACACTTTGGCTGTCCTGGCCTTTAATTGCCCTCCTCTTCCTCAGTGGACTGCAGTGTGAGCAGGGTAAACGTTCCCACAGCCGGAGCAAGAAAGACATCAGCGATGCCCAGTAAGTAGAAAGGGGTTACTTTATAACCTGGACTTGTAGTTGCACATTGATCACCTCTAGACTGACATTTTTATATATATACACACACACACACACACACACACACACAAACAAAGATTATGAAGTGGTTATACAGGCTGAGCAAATTATTTAAACATAAACTACGTTCTGCAGGTTTTAAGTGTGCTGTTTAAATTATTTTTAAGGAAACAAATGTGTCGCACTACAGTCACACTGCAGTCTTGTTTCTGACAGTTAAAAGATTATTGTATTTTTTAATTTTGTGAATTAGTTGTGTAAAAGTGGAAGGTATGAAGCTTACTGAGGAGGTACAGGTGAAGTGTACCTTCACTTGAATCTGAATTTGGTGCCCTGTTGCTCAAGACTCATATGGTGACTTCACCTACAGGCCTCGTATGATCTCACAGGATGGTCACCTTACTTTTATGCCGGGAAACAATAAAGACATCCATTTTGACACCTCAGGTTATGGTCATGTGAAAGTGGGGAACGACGACCTCACTGAGCTATTAAAGCAGGTAAGATCATGAAAGAAAAAAAAATCTCATCACATTCTGATTTTAGGCTCAGATTAGATTAATGTCATAAATATGCTTGCTAATTTCTTATTGAACTAAAATATAGGCTTCTGTGGATAGTATTATGTTGCCTCAGGCGATTGGGTACACTTATATTCCTGTAGGCTAAATGAAAGGCTGCATGCCACTGGGTACTTAAAATATCTGTAAACACCATTTAGGCATTTTCCATGACCAGTTTATCATGAGTTGATATCACTAACCCAGATGGGTTTGTAGGTTTGTTGTTGTTGTTGTTGTTTAATAAATGTTCTTAATTGATCTGAACTCACTTTAGCTCCACCTGTACTCTGTTGCCTTCAGCAAAGTAATTATATTTTAAGTTATGTGTATTTTTAATGAACTTTCAGATAAAAACCAATAAAGATGACATAGAAACAATAAAGAATAGTGGCCCATCTCAAGAGATCCAAAACCAGCTGAATCAGCTGTACACAAAAGTGGCCACACTTGAGTCCAAGGTCCAAACAGTAGAGCAGGTAAATTTAAACATGACACTTTGTTTTCTTCATTTAATCTAATCCAATGTTAAAAAGTATTACATGTTTGTGTTTGTGTGTGTGTGTGTGTGTATGTATGTGTGTATATATATATATATGTATATATATATGTATATGTATATATATATATATATATATATATGTATGTATGTATATATATGTATATATATATGTGTGTGTGTGTGTGTGTGTATATATATATGTATGTATATATATATGTATGTATATATATATATATATGTGTGTGTGTGTATATATATATATATATGTGTGTGTATATATATGTATGTATGTGTGTGTGTGTGCGCAGGAGGGGAAGAGTATTAAGAGCAGCAGTGGGTTTTCAGGGAAAGGCTTTAAGTTTGATGAGACTGAACATGCTCTGGCTAATGAAAGGAAGAAACTGCAGAAAGCGGCGCTCGGTCTTCATGACTCAGACGATGAGGACACAGCACTGGATGTAAGTGTGAAAATTCAGTTTAGAGTTAATATTCTTTTTAACTGCTGATTTTTGTAACTGTTTTCCACCTATAAAAGTATCCATGGAAAGTAGTGTGAATCAAGACTGTACTGTTTAATGTGGCTGTATAAAGTGCTAGTTGGATGGAAGCTAGCAAGCAGTCCAACTAACGTCATGCCACGTCCATGTATGTGGTCTGATTCTGTGACACACAGATTGATGTTGATTAATGATGAGACTAAATTTTTAATCATTTATAATCAGTGTGGCTTTAAAGGCGATGTTTGTTCCCCTCACAGATAGATGAGCAGATTGAAAGCATGTTTAACTCTAAGAAGCGTGTGAAGGACCTGGCGGCTCCGGGGGGTGCTGCACCGTCAGCTTCAGGACTCAGCATCACTGCTGCAGGACTCGGTGGTCTTGCTGCACCTTCAGCTGGAAATATCCAGAAACTTGAAATCGCCAAGAAACTGGCCCTGAAGATCAATGCGCAGAAAAACCTTGGCGCAGAAGCTCAGGTGAGACAGGAAGGCTCCATTCCAAACACTAAAAATTGCGTTCTAGTTAGAGTTCTTAGTAAAACTTTGGGACAGAGCCTTAAAATAGCCAGTCTTAACTACTAATTATCCCATTAGCTAGCAGGCCACACTGATTTTCAGCACACTTCTGTATTTGGGACACAACCTGAGACTTGGCTCTGCATGTCACATTGTAATTTTCTCCTCTGCATGTCAGGACGTGATGCAGCAGGCCACTAACGCCATCATGAGGGGTGGCACCATGATCGCACCCTCCATCTCCGCTAAGACAATTGCTGAGCAGCTTGCCGAGAAAATCAACGCCAAGCTGAACTACACACCCATCGAGAAACTGGAGGAGGAGCGACAGAGTGCTGAACAAGCAGAGAGTGTCAAGAGGTATGAAGAGGAGCTGGAGATCAACGACTTTCCCCAGGTAGACACACACTCGCCTAACTCACCTAACTGATTGTGTGTGTGTGTGTGTGTGTGTGTGTGTGTGTGTGTGTGTGTGAGAGAGAGAGACAGACAGAGAGAGAGAGAGAGGCAGGCAGGTACACACATCTTAGACCTGATACCCTCTGTGTCAGTGTGAGGGAGCAGGTACACACACCTAACCTCTACAATCTGTGTAGAGAGAGAGACAGGTATACACACCTAACCCCTCATACACCCTCTGTCAGTGAGTGAGAGACAGGTACACACACACAATTATTGACTTATTGTTGATGTGTTATTGCCATGTTGTTGGTGTGTAGACGGCGAGGTGGAAGGTGACATCTAAAGAGGCTCTGCAGAGGATTGGCGAATATTCAGAGGCTGCCATCACTATCAGAGGGACGTACTTCCCCCCTGGCAAAGAACCCAAAGAGGGAGAACGCAAGATTTACCTTGCCATCGAGAGTAAGCGTGCACGCACGCACACACACACACACACGTTATTATAGTTTTGAAATTTTCATTAGTTTTTATTTT
>JAOTRR010000051.1:22237066-22251223 GCA_028570945.1 Gogo arcuatus
AGTGCCACACTTGGTTGGTGAATTATGTTGAAGATTTTTTTTTTTTTTTTTTTTTTTTTTTTTTAAAGTACATATACCCCTATATTTTGCTGGAGTATTACATGGATGGCTGTTATTTATTAAGAGAAATCCACCCTGAAACTCATGAAACATGATTGTGTTGAAATATTTGTCATGTGCTAAGCGATTCTGGTGCCAATTTGTGGATTGGTAAAGTATTTTTGTTACTCCTGTTAGATGGTATAGAGTGTGTGCCTCCCTGATGTCACAGGACCACATTGTTAGAGCAGTTACAATGGTATTTAATAGCAGAAAAGCCTCAATGATCTCAATCTTAAGTGAAAACCATCAGCTTTTTCTGTTAGCTGCTTCTCACTCACCATTTTCCAGTGATATTCAATTTCATATTAATGAGAAATCCAATGTAGAATTACGGAAGATGAAAACAGACTAAAAGGAAAAAAGTGCTGTTGGATTTGTCTCTTTAGGTCGAGATGAACTGGTGCTATTAGCACGATACTATCACTGGGTAGTCAAATGACATTGACGGTAATGTAAGAAACTGTTAACCAAAGTAAAAATGGTTGGATCAGGGTGGATTTTTCCTTTAAGTGTATAATAAGCAGTGAAAGTACATTATCCTGTTAATGTTAATGTCAATGTCAGTATTTAGAGCCTTTTATCAGCGATGGTCAAGAATCACTTTAATAGCACACTTGAGAGGATTTTGAGCTTTCTTAAGTATAGCACTTTCAAAGGTATCAGCAGTTTTTTGAACTGGTCTCCAATATACACTTTGCCCTTTGAATTTTGTTTTACTTTCCCTCTCAACAGCCCAAATATAAGTGCATCTGTGATGCTGGGTGGATGTCTCCTCCTGGTAGCTCTGCCTGCACAGCTGATGTGGATGAGTGTAGCCTCCCCAACAAGCCCTGCTCCACTAATCCCCCTGTACAGTGCTTCAACACTCTAGGCTCCTTTTTCTGTGGTGCTTGTCCAGCAGGTGAGACATGGGGCAGGTTTCTGTGGAGTCATACTTCTGAGTATGAGTACTAATCTAGGATCCATTTTGATCATTTATTAAGATTTATATTTTGTCCTAATGAATGAATTGTTATTCTAATGTAGTAATCATAGATTAGAGTTGTTATTATTACTGTATTATTCTAGTGTATGTAATACATTTGAATCCTAGTATAGTGCAGGACTCTATGCCATCTGTTCACAAATGCTAAATTTACCCATAAGGCATACACACATCATTTTGAGTAATATCAGTCCGGTTACATGGATTGATTTGGGTATTATTCCTGTGTTACCCATCCAGGCTGGCAGGGCAATGGCTACAGCTGCCAGGATGTGAATGAATGTGAAACAAACAATGGGGGATGTTCTACCTCCCCAATGGTGCCCTGTCTTAACACCATGGGCTCTTTCCACTGTGGACAGTGTCCTCCAGGTATCCAGTTCACCATACATCCTGATTATACAGTATGTTTTTAAACTGATAGTGTTCTGCACTTATTTCTTCCCATTTTTCCAATCACATCTTCAGAATGCTCATTTAAATAACACTACTGTATCAAGTAGATATGATAGGTGGGGGAAACTGTTAAAAAGGCAGCTTTGACTAGTATTACTTGGCTTTTTACATTATTTGCCTTAGAGAACTTTGACAATTCATATATTCAATTCAGTGGCTGCGCATCTTTAAGATTTGGGAGTTATATAGGTTTTTAAGGGCTAATACAGCTAAAGCCAGATACTATACACTAAATGCATTGAAATAATGTCAGGGTCTCATTTTCTCTTTGCGTAGGTTATGAGGGAGATGGAAAGATTTGCACTCAGTCTGACATATGCTCAGCTAACAATGGAGGATGTTACCCTCTGGCCACGTGTACCTCTGTTCCAGGTGTCTCACATACACATACACACTTTTACAGTAGGCAGTCTGCACAGTAGCACATGACCAGTGACAGTAGGGAGAAGATAAAGCCATTAGGATTTACAATTTAAGTGCAGCATTGCCGTTTGTTATGTGAGAACAAAAAGGGATCATTGGGCAACAATGATCATAACGGATCTGCCTCCTGACATGTAACTCTTTAACTATAGATTGTAATGCCTAAGAGAGAGAGAGAGAGAGAGAGAGAGAGAGAGAGAGAGAGAGAGAAAGGAGAGATAATAAATAGACAGTACATGGGTATTTTTTCATAACCATACTGAATTTTTATCATTCATAATGCCAAGTTTAGAATTCTGATTCAGGGCCCTACTATATTCCAGGCAGCAACATCCCTACATGCACTTGTCCCCCTGGCTATGTGGGGAATGGCTTTGGTCCTGCTGGTTGTACTCAGATCATTGACATCTGTGGCTCCAATAACCCATGTGTCAATGGCCAGTGTGAGGTAACTGACAAATCTGTTTAAGAGGGTGTTACATTTTATTCTCTCTTTTGTCCTTTGCTAAGCTTATCCATATTGTTTGGAAGTGTGATGACCAACATCAGTTTCATCTATATTTCCTAGAACACAGCCACTGCATATATCTGCCACTGTGACCCAGGCTGGACAGGCCAGAATTGTGACCAGAATGTTAATGAGTGTGCAAGTAACCCATGCCAAAATGGAGGCGCTTGCACTGATGGAATTAACGGTTACACTTGTAACTGCACATCACAATGGACAGGCCCGCAGTGCCAAACTCCACAACAAGGTGTGCTCTTCATTGGTGTGTCTGCACTCACTTAGACGATACTCTGTTGATAGTCTTTGACATGTGTTTATGTGTGGTTCAGAGTGTGGAGGAGTCCTGGAGGGTCCATCTGGTACATTTAGTTATCCCAACACTCCTGGACATGACCAGTACGACCATATGGTCAGTTGTGCTTGGGTGGTCAGAACTGATGCAGACAAGGTCAGTGATAATCTCTAAAACAGTCAAATAAAACTATATCCAAAAACCTGGTTTTGTTATAAAATGTTATGAAACTAATGAAATTGTTATAAACTAATAAGATGTACCTTTGTTATTTCTTTACCAGATTCTGCGGATCACATTCCCTTTTTTTGAGCTTGAGCACAGTGCCACGTGCAGCTTTGATTTCCTACAGATCCATGATGGAGAGAGCGCATCTGCCTACATGCTTGGCAAATACTGTGGCACTAATGCCCCACTTGAGCTCTTCAGTTCCCACAACTCTTTGTACTTCTGGTTCCGCTCTGATCACACAGTCAACAAGGGCGGCTTCACTGTGGCCTGGCAGTCCCAAGCACCAGGTATTGCCTAAAGTGTTCAGCCCTACATTATAATGAGTTATATTTCTAACCAGTCATATTTATGCCTTATTTTAAAATCACAATTATTTATCTAAAGCCATGTAAACTCCTCCATCAACAAATTAATCACCACAATTAATCACCACATGCCATTTTAGCAATTCTTTTCAAATAATTGTATTTAGTTTGGCTTTTCTTTAGAATTTGTCTAATTTGATTTTATTACCTATGTTTATTAAACAGTAAATATTTATGTATGTTTATATTATAAATGTTTATGTATGTTTGTCATGTAAGGCTTATGTAGGTGTCATATAGCCTTATGAAAGGTGCCCTTAAGTAAAATGTTAATTATATTGCATTTAAGATTATATTGAGTGTAATATAAATAAAAACAGCTATTCATTCATTCATTCATTCCTTTTGTACCCAGTATGTGGTGGCCATCTGACCAATACGTATGGTGACATCAAATCACCTGGCTACCCAGGCAACTACCCACCAAACCGTGACTGTTATTGGACCATAGATGTGGGTCCAGGGCTAATCATTACCTTTGCTTTTGGAACACTCAGTCTTGAGCACCATTCTGACTGCAGCTATGATTATCTTGAAGTAGGTCAACAATTAACCATTCGATGCCTAGATGCAACACCATTTTTTGCCTTTGAAGCATTGATTTTATTGAAACCCGCATGCTGATTTACACTTTGTGCTCTAGATCAGAGACGGCCTACTCCCTGAGGATCCACTTCTAAACCGATACTGTAGCAGTGGTTCTCCACCACCACTGCAGACCACAGGCCCTGCTGCCTGGATCCATTTCCACTCTGATTTTGTTATTAGTGACCATGGCTTCCATATCACATATACCACCTCTCAAAGTGAGTATAGGTTATAACTGTTGAGCCAAATGCCAACACTAAGATTATGGGATTGTAAAAAATATGTGATAGCACATATGAAACCTCTTTTCCTTATTATATGATATGATATGATAAGATATGATATGATATACACACAGAATGTGCTGTGTTAACTACCTGACAGCTCTTTTCTTGGTATTTAAATGTTTAATTAGCATTGAATTATGCCTAAGCAAATATAGGTAAAGCTGTAAATCTTGCATTTTTCATGCCATGGCCTCATAAAGTAGTTATAACATTTTTATGACTAGTAAATAATAAAGGATATCCAGAAGAGATTTCAAAGGTCATGAAAAATAGTTTGCAAGAATGTTTCATGCTTGTATTAATTTATTCTTTCATTTATTCATTACATTTGTAGTTTTTTCTTAACATCCAATCTACATCTCAATATCTTTATGATTATCTATGACTTAATTATATCAGAAAGTTAATTTCTTAACCTTTACTATACAAATTGTCTTTGTGTGTTGTAGCTGACCCAGGATGTGGAGGAACATACACAGAAAGTCAAGGCATTATCATCTCCCCCAATTGGCCTAATAACTATGCACATAACAAACAGTGTATTTATCTGATCCGACTGCCTCGAAGTGAGCGGGTGACCTTCAACTTCACGCATATGGAACTGGAACATCACACTGGCTGTGAATTTGATTACGTGGAGGTATTCTGTGTTTGTGTGAGAGAGTGGAGAAAGTGAGAAAGACAGATTGTGTGTGGGTTGTGCGAGCTATAAGAATTGCTAATAATAACTAATGGTGCTTTAACAGATTGTATTTCTTGCCTCAGGTGCGTGATGGCCCAGGGGAAACAGCCCCACTTTTTGGAAAGTACTGTGGTACCACACTACCTGCCCCCATCTTGTCATCTGCTAATTCCCTTTGGATTCGCTTCAAATCGGACAGCTCTGTCAGCCATGCTGGCTTTAGGGCTGTATATGAAATCAGTAAGACTTGTTCTTATACCACTGAGCCTGTGAAGGCAAGCGTGACTAGTTTTAATGCATGCCATCAATCACCGATGTAGAAGAAATATGTCTTTTGATGATTACTGAGTCAAAAGCTGAGAGTTGTTTGAACTGTTGTATTAGTTGTATGACTTGAGCTGGAGATATTTTAATAAATGTAACAAAATGTTCTTATGCCCTGTGAGCACAGTGTAACTATTATATTCTGATTTGAAAAGGAAGACATTTGTCTCTTTCAGGCTGTGGAGGAACTCTCTCAGGCTCAGGCCAGATTCGCACACCCCTTCACCCTAACCCCTACCCTCACAACAAGATGTGTGAGTGGGTCATCAGTCAGCCCACAGGCTACGTTGTGACACTCAACTTCCTCACCTTTGATGTCGAGGGCAGTGCAAGTTGCTTATATGACTATGTGGAGGTACATAGCTTTTTCCCTGTATAATTTAACAAAGCAAAAAGGATCAATTTCTCATTTACTGAATGCATTACATAGTAGATTTATGGACTTCATAGCATACCACGAAAAATACATCATAAATATCATCAACCGTTCTCCTTTCTTAGATAAGAGATGGTGCTACATCCAGCTCTCCCTTGATTGGCCGATATTGTGGAAACCAGGTTCCCAGTATGTTGCAGTCCACGCAGAAACACATGTATATAGCATTCAGTACTGATGCTTCAGTCAGCAACCATGGTTTCACTGCAGAGTATGCATCTGTTATGGAAGGTAATGTGTCATAGTGACATTAGACTATATGGATTGTTTCCTGCTGTAAAATAGTTGAAAGCTGATGTTTGGTGTAACTCTCAGTGATCTTAATGTATTGATCTGATTTTATAAACAGGCTGTGGCGACACCCTCACAGCTCCTACAGGTAGCTTTACTAGTCCGGGTCACCCTACCAACTACCCTCATGGTGCCAACTGCTCCTGGCACATTGCTGTAGCACCTGGAAACATCATCCGGCTGTCTTTTACCTCCTTCAACCTGGAGTACCATACTGACTGTGATTTTGACTATGTGGAGATATATGACAATGGTACAGCTCAGACTGGGCATCTTCTGGGCAGGTAAGACCATTAGTAGGTCAACATCAGTTGGTGTGATGCAAAAAAAACAACAAAAAAACGTCAATATAAGTTTATAACCATTTTACACATTTAGCATTTAGCACCCATTTGCACCCTTTTTTCTCAGGTACTGTGGACGGTCAATTCCTCCCTCACTGACCAGCACTGACAACCTTATGACCCTCCTGTTTGTCACAGACTCCAGCATGGCAACTGAAGGGTTTGCTGCCAATTATATCTCACTCAATGCCAGCACAGGTAGGATATGAAAATAACTAGATGGATAATAGCTTTCAATGTGTTTAAATAATACTACAGACAATGAACCATAAGAATGTTCCTTTGCATTGACAAACGTGTGAGTTACGGACATCAGACACTGACTGTTATTTGCCATTGTCTCTAGACTGCAGTGCAGTGTTCACAACACCAACTGGAGTGTTCACCTCACCCAACTACCCCAACAACTACCCCAACACCCGCGAGTGCATCTTCAAAATTATAGTTGAGGTCAACAATCAGATCATGCTGAACTTCACAGATTTTACCCTGGAAGCTGGCAGCAATTGCTTATTTGACTATGTGGAAATCAGGTGAGGAACCTTTTCAAAATGCTCTGTATCTATAATACTTTTCTTTCTTAATGCTGTCCTGACATAGACATTTCTTTCCTGCAGAGACGGAGGCTATGAAACATCACCTCTAATTGGTCGATACTGCTCAATCCAGGCTCCGCCTTTAGTGCTGTCACATAGTAACAGACTGTGGATCAAATTCCACTCAGACTCATCAATCACTTATAAAGGCTTCTCTGCACACTGGGATGGCACACAGACAGGTATTTTCTACGTCTTTTGACTTATTTCAGTGTTTCCCCAATCAGTCTTGATGAATTCTAGACCAGTAGCTCTTTATTATGTTGCAGCAGTGGAAATCACAACCCACATTACCAAAGTTGTATTTTTTATTAAGTGCTATTATGTATTATTATGTATTAGCCAGTTTGCCTGGTCACTTGAATGGCATTGAATGGGAAATGGGTCTAATCCAAATCTTAATAACTGAAGTACAAGTAGGCCTATAAATAATGTCAACATGAACCTGTGTTCTGACAGTGGAAAGGGGTAAAAAAGCTCTATAGCTCCAATAAATAGCCAGAATTTTATTGTGCTTGTTTAAATAATGAAGCATCTATAACATTGAATAGCTGGTACAGATGTATTGGGAGCAGGAAGAGGCCAAAAATGTGGACTGTTTGGAAAACTCCATCATATGCTCCATCATATCTTATTTTTGCAATGTATCCCCTCCATGCTAATACTCTCATTCATGCTCTAGGTTGTGGAGGAACTCTGACCACCAGTGTTGGTAGTTTCACATCCCCTAACTACCCCCTGCCCTACCACCCCAATGCTGAATGCTACTGGCACATTAAAATCAGTGCAGGAAGTAAGATCCAGCTCAGCTTTGGAGACTTTCATCTGGAATCCATCACTGGCTGTTTTTATGATTACATGGCGGTAAGAAGAGACACTCATTTCACTTTAACTGTTTAAGAACATTCGGTATGTTTTCACTAAACTAATTTGTGATTTGCATATATGTGTGTGTATTCTCAGGTGTATGACGGAAACAGCACAAATGCTCCCGAGTTGGCCAAACTATGTGGGAACGTGCTTCCTGCCCCCATTAACTCCTCTAAAGAACATCTGTATGTTAAACTACGCACAGACAGCATCATCAGTGCGGGGGGCTTTGTAGCGTCCTACATTTCTAGTAAGTGAACAAACATGCTTGATGAAAGTATCTGTCAGAAAACTTTGTCAAGTTTCACATAATTTATTTTAATAATTTCATTTCACAAATTAGTGTGGCTACAGTGAGTTCCTCTGCATTTCTGGCCCATTGTTCTATTTCAGTGTAATACAGAAATGGCCAGGTTGGTTTCAAAAAGTGGCTGTGGGTAGCAGGCAGGAAGGTGCACTCTGCACTAAAGAGTGTCCAGGAGGCTTTTCTTAGTCCCCTGTGTAATTTGTGGAAATTAAACTTAGAGTTTGAGAGATCAGGTGCAATAAAATCTGCCTTTATTCGTTTCTCTACACTGGCATTAGCCAGCTTGACTCTTACTTCTCATGCTTTTTTTTTTTTTTTTTTTTTTTAATCAGGACTCTTTTACTTCTAGATTACATATCTAGATCCATTGGTCAGACAAAGAAACCCTGATCTATTTAGTCTTGCACACAGAATAAATCATTAATAACTATGTGGAATGCGGGAATTTAAAAAAAATGTAATATCACTCTGTAATATTCACTATATGCTCAAAAGTTTATGGACACCTGACCATGCCTCCCATATGTGGTTCTTCCCCAAACTGTTGCAACAAAGTTGGAAGCACACAATTGTATAGGACGTCTTTGCATGCTGCAGCTTTATAACTTCCCTCTGCTGGAACTAAGGGGCCCAAACCAAGAAGACATGATTTGTCAAGGTTGTAGTAGAAGAACTCGAGTTGCCTCAACTCTGCTGAACACCTTTGAGATGAACTGGAATGCAGACTGGGTCCCAGGCCTCCTCGCCCAATATCAGTGCCTGACCTCACTAATGCTCTTGTGGCTGAATGAGCAAATCCCTACCACCACACTCCAAAATCTAGTGGAAATCCTTCCCAGAAGAGTGGAGGTTATTTTAACAGCAAAGGGGGACTGAATCTAGAATGGGATGTTCAAAAATTACATATGGATGTGATGATCAGGTGTCCACAAACTTTTGGCCATATAGCGTATATCAATATATATGTCCCAATGTGCAATATAATTTTCATGGTGAATAAACACATAAGTACACATCTTAGCGTGTCATTGTTGTTAATGTGTTCTGTCCTGCCCTCCACAGACTGTCAGGGTATTGTAATTGCCAACCAGACAAACGGTGTGATTGAAAGTGAGAATTTTCCCAACAATTACCCAGTTGATGCTAGTTGCAGTTGGACCATCCAGGTGACCATGGGCAACACCATTAACTATACCTTCACTGCCTTTGACCTTGAGGGTCCCTTTCCCAGCTGTAACTATGACTACTTGGAGGTATGTTTGAGTTGGAGGGAAATGTCAGATTATTTTTCTGTGAAAGGCTCTCTGTATAACATTCAGAATTGGTGTTACATCCTTTTTACATATTTGGTAAAATAAGCCTGGATTATAATATTGGACCATATTTTATAGACTGGCATTATCTTTGTCTAATTTTATTAACCTCTGAGTGATATAATGGGGAGCTGCAGCAGGTGGGATCTCTTAAAGTAGTCACTGAATTATTCTTGCTCACTCACCGGCAGAAATTTGGAGATCTCACAGTTGGTGAGAGTCGTTGCTTGGTTCCTTCATCACCATGGTGATCCAAACAGCCATGACATCATGGGGCCCACAGGAGAAGTGGGGGATTTTCTATTGTAGGCTCATTCAAAGTTTCATTCCTCAGGCAGTCTTTATCAACAGTGAACTTTTTGTTTTTACAGTACTCATACCCCCAGGAATATGTCAGTTCGGCTCAACAAAGGGGGAAAAAAAAACAGCGCTGGAATGTAAAATGTTTCTATGTTGTTGCATTGTGTTCTCATGCTCTGTGCTCAGCGCTGATGTGCTCATTCAAAAGCGATGAGCAAATAGGGTGCATTACTTTTGTTACCGTGGTGTTGTACTCAAAACAAAAATGACCAATGTGCTTTACCTAAGTAGAGACAAAATATTTTTTTTATGAATAGATTCTGATGTGTTATTTGGTTAAAGTGTCAGATTTTAAATCTGATCTCTTTCTGTGTTTGCCTAGCTTCATGATGGTCCAAATGCACAAGCTCCTCTAATTGGTAGATTCTGTGGGACTGTACTTCCTCCAGCAAACACTACCTCCGGGAGCAGCCTACACATTGTGTTCCACTCTGATTTCCTTATTTCTATAACTGGTTTCCGGATGCTCTGGTACCAAAATGGTAAGAATAAAAAGAAATAAAAATACACATTGTAGCCCAAACTTAGGCAAAGGAAGTGCAACGTGGGTCAGGGAAAATCTTGGGTTTGTGACTATTACTGTGCCTCAGAATAACCCTTAGGGTGTCATTGGATATGCAAGAAATTTATCTCCTCTGAGAATTTTAGCAAAGTCATACTGAAAGTATAGTGATCACAGCAGATTGTGAAAAGTTTCATCATGACAATGAAAATAGTTCAGTAAATAAAACAGAATTCGATTCTGTACAGCTGTACGGAAGCAGGGTCTACATATTTATGCATACAATTTACACATACTATACACAGTGAAGACTTTATATGCAATTCCATATCCCAATCATGACCTTTTGGACAGTTTCAGAAGATTAAGGTGGCTGCATACACTGTAACTTTATGTATTAGGCACAAAGTAAGCCTATGTGGAGAGGGGCTGCACTTAGTCATCTTTTCCAGATTGGGAGTGTGGAAAAACATGCAACATACTTCAACATTCTCAAATGAGAACCTGTCAGGAGAAGACAGGCCAATTTACACTACATTTCATACTACTACATACTGCTATTGCAACCCAACCAAGGATTCACTGACATCACCAGCGAGTCCTGTCTGTCATTTGGGAATATTATTTTGCCAAAACTGTTCAGCCAACCTTTTAGTATTATAATAATAATAGTAGTAATAATAATAATAATAATAATAATAATTAATAAATAAATAAAAATGAGTACTAGAAGTCTGTAATTTGTATGGTGGTTGTACTTCGGTCAGTGAGTATTGTTTTGTAGCAGTGGTTGGTGTCACAGAGTGTGTAGTGTGGAGCTAATGCTCAGAGAGAATGAGTCACTGGGCTAATAGGTGTGGCTGTATTTATTTTTACTGGAACAGCAGAACGAGGGCCAAACAGCCTTCAGCTCACTGTATAAAGCACTGAAACAAATATAGCACTCTCAAAATTGTGACAGCAGTCAGAAAACCAAGAAGCGTAACATTTTTCTGTACCAGTGAGCTATCCTGGAATGATGTAATAAGTTGTAAAGCAAGAGCCAAAATTTTCACCATGTTTATGAGGAAAATATTGAAGCTATTATAAAATGCAGAACTAATACAGTGGCCTTGTTCTGCAGCTGGATAGAAGGAATAAAGAAGAAAAATAGAAGGAAATTGAGGAAAGTGGGGGATAGTAGTATTTACTTTTTCATAGACTTGGGTGGATTAGTGAACATCATTATTATATCTATAACAAAAGATCGCTATTGAGAGAAACTCCCATCCAATCTTCATTTCCCATGTGGTCTGTGGGTGTAACAGAGATTGATGTTATTGATTAAAGATTTTTTTTTTTATTGTGGCACAGATTAAAGTGCAGAGCTTCTTAGACTATTCTGAACATTATGTTACTGTCACTTCAGTGCTAAGCATATGGATCTACTGAGAATATATTGCTGGCAATAATGAGAGAGAGTTAGACGGCCATGCCAGAGGACACATCATGCATCCATAACAACCAGAGGTGCCTCTGTAAAGAGAGCCCACTTCCATGGTGTTTCAGAACATCTCTAGTATTCTTTCACATTTTAACAAGTTATCATAGAGATTAAAACATTCTCTTCTCACTGGTCATCTCACCAGTATTTCCTCTGCAACTCACTTTCTCCCACTTAATCAGTCACAGCTGCTTCTGTCATTTTAGGTCATTCTTCCACAGAAGGACTTATGTTTTCATTTAAAACATCACTATTTAATATCATATGCTTTTTCAATATTAAGTATCAAGTGCTTATTCAGTTTAATATCATGTGCAATATTCAGTCCTTCCTTTCGAGATGGCCAAGGACTTATTATAGTTAAAGGATATTAGGTGACCTCAAACATAACAGGATTTAGTGTTGTTAAGGATATGAAGTCATGGTAAATACAAAGCTGGCATGGCAACCTCTCCTTTCATGAGAGATTTTAGGAATATGTGTCATATTCAGACTTGTTATTGCTCCCTGCAGGTTGTGGTGGAGATCTTGCTGGGCCAGCTGGCTCCTTCAACAGCCCTGGCTATCCTAACAGATATCCAGACAACCGGGAGTGTGTGTGGTATATCCAGACCAGCCCTGGCAGCAGCATCACCATCACCATTCATGAGTTTGATATAGAGTACCATCCTGATTGTAACTATGACATGCTAGAGGTAAAGCAGAGTTCGATTCTATTCTATCCCTGCTTTTCTTTATAAGGGCCCCATTGCCATGCCTCTAATAAAATTAAACTGATATTACAGAATGACTAGCATCCATCATGAACAGCATGTCCACACTGTTGGTGCAAATCTAAAATCATGTTTCTCAGTTAAAGAGGGTCCATAAACAATAAAACACACAACAGTATACTGTTTTGCAGAGACATATTCTCCTGTGTGTGTGTGTGAGTGTGTGAGTGTTGGCACACACCAGACTCAGTGGGCCCTGTTAGGGGTGTGTGTGAGTATCTCAGGCCTTTGGAATGCTGACCTCGACAGTAGCAGTGAATGGAGTTAGCAGGGTGGAAGAAAACTGGAAATCAAAGATTAGCGCACAGGCTTTATTTGCAACTCTCTCCCAAGCACACACTCGTATATGCACGAATACACACCAGCCTGGTAATTTTAGTGGTGCAGTGTAATTTATTTTCCTAATCCTGTGGCCCTGTAACATTTTGTTCATGAACGAACATTTTAGCATAAGGTCCTTTTTTCTAGTCTCATCTATCTGTTAATCAGTTTCATTATTTTTGCCATGTATATGTATGTATGCCATACATACATACACACATACATGCATACATACAAAAAACAAAAAAACAAACAAACAAAAAAACCTTTCCTTCACAGACAGGGCTGTATTCAGAGTTGGCAACTTGCTGACTTAAGTCCAAAAGTTACATCATTATTTATACAATGAACGTTATTCATATTTAGAATAGTCCTAGTTGTAATGAACGCATTAATTACTACAAAATTGGTTTCATTTTATACAATGAATTCCAGCTTCATTATTTGGCAGTTTATAAAATAGCACTTGATCAAGCACATCCTGTTATATTGTATATTATTTTGTAAATCATGCACCAACAGTTCTCCGTGTGCACAAATTAAGTTATTAAATTGAAGAAGTGAAATCATGAGTGTGCCAAAATCAGGCTAGTAATTATTAATTCATGCTTTTAATTAGCTATTTTCAATTGTTGAATTAAAGTAATGCCAATGTTTTTGTCCATTTGAAGTGCTCTCCTGTGAAGAAAACATGTCCAACAGACCACATATTTATCTCTTGTTCATTAATGAATAATATTTAAGAGAAATATTGACTATTGACCTGAAATGCCATTTCATAGTGTTTTGAATGTATTTACAGCCAAAAACATAATTTCTGTGCAATTTTGGTATTAAATCCTCACTATGCGTGTGTAACCCAACTCTGAAAGCAGCCCCACAGGGTTTACAGTGCTTTAATACTGCATTAGACGACATTGTAACAGTTTATAATCCAGACATGTGTATGTGTTTACCTGGGCATTTTTCATGGCAGGTTTATGGTGGTCCTGACTTGAGTTCCCCGAGACTAGCACAGCTCTGCACTACTCGACCCCCCAACAACCCCCTGCAGGTGTCCAGCACAGGCAATGCAGTTACTGTGCGTTTCAAAACTGATGCATATGTCAGTGGCAGGGGCTTCAATGCTAGCTGGCAGGAGACTCAAGGAGGTAAGCAGTGAGCTTTAATCCCATACTACCTATATGGTGACAATGTGATTCCAACTAAAGCCCTTTTGAGTTTTTATTATCTCCTACTTAATACTTATCATTTTTCTGTTAATGCACATTATTATTATTATTATTATTATTATTATTATTATTATTATTATTATTAT
>JAOTRR010000051.1:22251503-22262718 GCA_028570945.1 Gogo arcuatus
TATTATTATTATTATTATTATTATTATTATTATTATTATTATTATTATTATTTGCATATGTTTAGGCTGTGGCGGAGCTGTTACAGCTCCTAGAGGAGAGATCCATTCTCCACAGTTTCCGAACAACTACCCCAACAATGCCGACTGCTCCTGGGTCATCAGTGTGGACACAGGCCACCGGATTCTCTTCAACTTTACTGATATGGACATTGAGGGTCACACTACATGTAATTGGGATTATGTGGCTGTGAGTGACTTATGTCTGGCGCCTTCATAGGCTTGATAGGCTTTTGTGTGGCCAATTGACTTTGTAGTTTATCAATTATTTCTCATCACAGAGCTTCAAAATTAAAGGAGGCTGCCATTAATTTCATACATATTCTACAGATTTATTTATACACAGGCTATAGACCATTTCTAGACCATTTTATGGCCATGTTTAATAATTAGGCCAATGATTCAACAGTTAAATTTAGAATTTTCAAGTCCAACATCTTGACCATTCCCTAAATACAGATCAGCACAGCTATTTAAAATGAGAAACTCAGGCAGTTATTCTGTTACTCTTTACACTTCAGGTACATGATGGACCAGGAGAGCAATCACCTCTGCTTGCAAAAGTATGTGGGTTTTCCAGACCTGATCCCATCATCTCCACACAGAATGTCATCTATGTTCGCTTTAGATCAGACACCAGCAGCAACCACAAGGGCTTCAGAGCCGAGTTCTCAGAGGGTTAGTCACATCACAGGTCTTCAGTTCTACAGCATTTCACTTTAGATTGCTTTGTAGCCATATGGGATTATATCATTTGTCTACAGAACAGATGTGGTGCTACATTATTTCTTTTATTTACAGCATGTGGGTCCAACATCATGGCTGATGATGTGGGAGGTGATATTGCTTCCCCAAACTACCCTTACCCATATCCCAACAATCAACAGTGCAGCTGGATCATTGTGGCACAAGAGCCATGTGCGTGAGAAACATCTTTCCTTTTTTTTTTTTTTTTTAAGAAAAGAAAATCTATGTTCTTTTATAATTCATGGATTTTATACATGAATATACATGTTGAATACTTCCATTTATGCTTTTATCTCATCCATATCTAGTCAATCATGTTACACTGTCCTTCACTGACCTTGAGCTGGAGATGGTGAACACAAACTGCTCCCATGATGTTGTAGAGATCTTAGACGGCAACAATTACGAGGCCCCAGTAGTTGGTAATAAAGCCAACTTGCTCAACTATCTGTTCTGAACATTAACCCTTAGTTGCTCAAATATAACAATGAATTATAATTTAAGGTAGGATAGTATAGGAAACTGTTTTGTGCTTTTTTTAGGTCGTTATTGTGGAACTGACATACCCCATCCAGTCACCTCATTCAGCAATGCATTAGTGGTGAACTTTGTCTCTGATTCATCTGTGACCAGGAAAGGCTTCAGGGCAACATACATGGCCTCAACCTCAGGTCAGCATGCTATAAGTCATAGGTTCAGGCTAAAAATTCTTGCATTCCTGCATTGCAATTAGTAAACAGACATCTGTCTGTGAAGTAACCATTCAATAATTATTTCTGTCCTACCTCAGCCTGTGGTGGTAACCTGCACATGGAGTCTGGGGCCTTCAATAGTCCCAACTATCCAGATGCCTACCCGTCAAACATTGAGTGTGTATGGACTATGATTAGTTCCCCTGGTAACCATCTCCAGCTCTCTTTCATGTAAGCATCTTCTTGCTATTGCATGCATCATACTTGTAATTAAAGCATGGTGAATAAGAAGGTGATATGCTTTTCTATGTATATTTTGTTTTCTCTCTGTGTAATGTAGTCTGTTTGAGCTGCAGCAGAGCCAAGGCTGCAATAATGACTATGTAGAAATTCGCGAGGGGAACTCTACTGGCACTCTCGTTGGCCGATTCTGTGGAAACACCCTTCCTTCTAATTACACCTCATTCATCGGTCATGTGCTCTGGATAAAGTTTGTCTCAGACTCTTCTGTCAGTGGAGCTGGCTTCAGGGCCACATTCACTCACTGTAATTTTATTCCCCTGCACTTAATCAATCTAATAATAGAGGTCATTTTTGGACCTTGTGAAAGTAGCAATTACATTAATCAATAGAGCTCATAGTTTCCTGCCTCATTATTCTGTTATCCATTTTTGCAGTGTATGGAAATGATGTCATGGGTAGCTCTGGCCAGATTGCTTCACCTTTGTATCCACGTACTTACCCCAACAATGCAGACTACCGCTGGACCATCACCGTCAGTGGAGACTCCTACGTTGAGATCCGGTTCCTGGATATTGATATAGAGGATCTATCTAACTGCTACTATGACCAGCTCAAGGTTTGTGTTACTATTGAAATTTAGGATTTGCTTAGCTTTTAATGGATCTGTGATATTAAGCTTTATTCATATTCAATTTTCACAAATGGGAGAGTACAAATATATCTGTTTTTTTCAAGAGATTAAAGGGATGAAGATTGGTCACAGATATTTTAAATGGGTAATGAGTATAATAAGACTCGAGGAAATAAAAAGATAAATGAGAATCAAACCAAACATGTCATGTTTACCATACTCCTTTTTTGACCTGTACCTGTTCCAATTAGATATCCCAATATCCATTGGTTAATAACCATATACTCTGTGTATCTATTCGAAGATGATAGACTTCTGCATAGATATGTGTAAATTCATACCCTTTTCTTCTCATCAGATATTTGATGGACCTAATGTCCATGCATATCCCCTGGGAATTTTCTGTGGTCTGATTCGGCCTCAACCTGTGAGAAGTTCTGGTAGCACCATGACTCTGGAGTTCAAATCAGACTTTGTGACTGGAGGAAGAGGCTTTCTTGTGGAGTGGACAGCTGTTCAGAGCTCTGGACCTTTGCCCACTATAGCACCAGGTAAGATGAAGAACAGAAGAGAAAAGCAGAGAAAATATATATATATACTCCTTAACATTTTTAAAAATCTTACACATATGAGAGGAATATGACTGTTTTGTCCAGTGGTAAGCATATTAAACTTATTTTTAGGTGCTTGTGGAGGGGCTCTTATGCCTGAAGACACACCCAGGTTTCTTTTCTCTCCTGGCTGGCCTAATCAGTATGAGCCTAACCTGGAATGCACATGGGTAATCCGTTCACCAGACTCCACTGTGGAACTCAATATGCTGTTTATGGACATTGAGGATCAAATCATGTGTTTGTATGACAGTTTAGTCATCAGGGATGGTGAGGCTCTAATTCTATGAATAATTCACCACTTTTTATTTGTCACTGAATTAAAATAAGAGATAAACAGACTAAAATGGACTTTTAATGTTTTGTAACCCAGGTGAGACAAACCTGTCACCAGAGCTGGCGAGGCTTTGTGGCCGTGAGCTGCCTGGTTCTATCCATTCCACTGGCGACTCCATGTTCCTGCGGTTCACATCTGATGCCATCGTTAATGGCCGTGGCTTCAATGCCTCCTATTCTAAAGGCAAGTTCCAAAACCATGATAGAGCAAGCTTCTTCATTGACAGTTTCTAAACTGTAATGAATGATACATGCTCTGTCTGTTGATTCGTAGTTGTAACATGCATGGTGTGTGTTTTTAGGATGTGGAGGCCTGCTCCATACAGACAGAGGAGTTATCAGCTCCCCTCACTATCCTCAGAACTACAAGCCTAACATGGACTGTAGCTGGCATGTAATGGTGACTCCTGGCTATAGAGTGTCTGTTACTTTCCTGAGTCCATTCCAGGTGCAAGGCTTTGGCACAGCATGCAGCGCTGGAGACTATCTGGAGGTAAGACCTTATTTGGATAAATACAGCCATACACTCTTTGAAAGTCAACTGTGATTTGCATAGTTAACAGTTCTAACTTTCTAAAGAGGTTCTGCTTCAGACTTCGACTAATTTTCTGAAAGACAGACCCTCTATTCTAAACCTCTATGTAGAAACTTTAAGGATTCTTCCAGGCTCAATAATCTTGCTGGTGCTGGATGGTACATTTTGTGTATTATTTCCAAGTTCTATGCTTACTCGGAGATCGACATACATCTTTTTTATGATGTCAATGATGTAATGTTTTCTAGTTGAAGAATGGGCCGGATGGTAATGCACCATCTTTAGGTGGTCGTCTATGTGGAACCAACCCCCCTGCTGTTACACAGACCACTGACAATCATCTTCATGTGCACTTTGTCTCGGACACCTCAAATGAGGGCATTGGCTTTAAACTGTTATTTGAAGCCCATAGTACAGGTACTACAAAGCCCAATTATTTACTTAATTATCTGGTTACTGTATACAGAGTAATGTCCATGGTATGAGTTACTTACTTCTTGTTTAACCCAGCATATAGTTATTAAATGAGATAAAGGATTGATAATGAATGTGTTTTTGTTCAGCTTGTGGAGGAACCATTGAGTTAAGTGATGGAGATCCACCAGGTTACATTACATCACCCAATTATCCATCAAACTACCCTCAGAACATTGACTGTGTCTGGATTATCATGGTTCCTAATGGGGAGGCTGTGCAACTGGATTTTGAGGATTTCTACATTGAGCCAAACACTGGGTATAGGACATATTTCTCATTGATCATTATTCATAGCTATTATCCATTATCATACTATTGGTACATTATACACTCTTAATCTTTTAATTCTCTTCTCTTAGATGTTTTTATGACTATTTAGAAGTGCGAGATGGTGTCAGTTCAAATGCTGACCTCATTGCCAAGCTCTGTGGCAATAAAAAACCATCTACCCAACATTCCAGAGCCTCTGCTATGTATCTCCGCTTTCGCACAGATCATAGTATCACACACAAGGGCTTTAAGGCCAAGTACTCTATAGGTAACTAGACTAGCATCTAGTGGTATGTAGACACATTCAGATTTCTATCTTTGTGAGTCCATTCAGTTGAATGTTTATATTTTACTTCCACCAAACAGCTACATGTGGTGGCACATACATTGGCCAGAGCGGTACCATTAAAAGTCCAGGATACCCAGATTCAAATTACCCAGACAATTCTAATTGTGAATGGTACCTGGAAGGCCCCACTGGACACTACTTGACCCTCAGCTTCACTGCATTCAACCTGCAGAGCTCTGCTGACTGTACCAGTGATTACGTTGAAATACGCGAGTACAATGCTTCTGGTGAGTTGCACAGCACAAGTAATAACATGCAACAAAATATACACTATATGTACTATAGTAAAATATTAATCAGAAATATACTCTTCTCCAGGCCGCCTGCTAGGAAAGCATTGTGGAAAAAGTCTGCCTGGACCTGTGGACACAGGAGACAGCTTTGCATATGTGAAGTTTGTCAGTGACGGCAGTGGAAGTGCAGTAGGATTTAGCCTTTCATATGAAGCCAGTGTTGAGGGTAGGTGAAATTTCATGAACCACAACCAGCATTGTCCATCTAGGACCCATTTACTTCCTGCTTAATGTGTGTCAGCCAATCATAAACCAATCATGGTTGATGCTTTATCTCTTGTAGAATGTGGAGGGGATCTGAATGCACCCTCTGGGACTATCTCTTCACCAAACTACCCCAACTTGTACCCTCATAACCGGTTATGTCGCTGGAAGATCACAGTGCCTCAGGGTCATAGAGTCACCCTTACTTTTAATGACCTACGGCTGGATGACGACAACAGCTGTATGTTTGACTATGTAGAGGTGAAGGCATTTAATTTTTAGCTGTTTATAGGAATTAACTCTGCAAAAAAAATGTTTCAAGGTTATTGTTAGGTTATGGTTATGATTATAGAGTCAGTTATCAACTTATTTCTGTTTGATATAAAAATCCCTGGTGTTAAAATGCTAGTGGAATTAATCTTTTGTTGATCTGACCTTGTGTTTTTTTTGTTTGTTTGTTTTTTTAGATTATCAATGGTGTGTTGCCCAATTCCCCTCGGTTGCAGCGATTCTGTGGCTCTGTACCTACAGGCACACAGGTGAAGTCTTCTGGCAACACCATGACTGTTGTTTTTGTCACGGATTCCTCTGTTTCTAATGGTGGGTTTACTGCTGACTACTCCTCTAATGAGGCAGCAGGTGAGTGAATTCATAGTTTGCGTGTATTTTTATTCACTTCGGCATACCTTCAAACATTGATATGCTATATATAGTAAACCTCATCTCATGTTTTTTGTGGTTGGTCTCTTACTTTTATAGTGTGTGGAGGAACTCTCAGTACCCCAGGGAACTTTACCTCCCCTGACTATGGTGTTGGTAACTACAGCAACAGTCTGAACTGTGAGTGGCTGATCCAAAATCCTCAACATGTGAACTCATCCATTGTGGTGATCTTAGATGACCTGCATCTTGAGCACCATCAGACCTGTGAACGGGATTACCTTGAGTTCAGACTTGGTGAGTGACATTGCATAACATAATATTTGTTTGTTTGTTTGTTTGTTTGTTTGTTTGTTAATAAATAAATCAACTTTTAGGTGATGTGAATGGTGAACTTCTGGCCCGACTTTGTGGTCAGAGCCTTCCCCCAGTCCCTATTGTGGTGTTCACACCTGAACTTTGGGTTCATTTTCTGTCTGATGAAGCGGTGGTTGACTTGGGATTCAAAGCTACATATTATTTCTCAGGTAACAATCTGCAGATACCGACACAAAGAACCCTTTGTGTCTTTGAAAGTATTGCTAATAAAAGTATTTGTTTGAGGATTTGTTTCTGTAGATATGTTCAACTGACCTGTCCTATCATTCAGATTGTGGAGGCATGCAGAGTGGTGAGGGAGGGATCATCTACAGCCCAGGATATCCAAATAACTACCCAAGTCCTAGTCACTGTGCCTGGCTCTTAGAAGCTCCAGAAGGCCATACCATCACTGTAAATTTCAACTGACACACTAACCTTGATTCCTACACACTGCTAGGTTTTACAGTCCTTTTAATGTGTACTAATTTTATATTTTTTAATTGACCAGCTGACATTTTCATACTTCCAAGTGGAAGAACACACCCAGTGTTTTTGGGACTCAGTGACCATATTCAATGGAGGTTCTCCAGGCGCTCCCATCATTGGACAATACTGTGGTCATACATCGCCTGGGACAATCCAATCGGGTTCCAACAAGCTAGCAGTGGTGTTCCTGGCTGACCACACTGTTTCCAAAGGAGGGTTTGTGGCTACTTGGTCAGTGGATTCCTCAGGTATGAAATCACCAGCAAAATGTGCTCACACTTTATTATTGTCTGGCTGCAGTTCTTTTTGATGCTTGATTTTTTTTTTTTTAAATCATTTGTGATCTTTCTTAATTCAGGATGTGGTGGGGTCATACATGCTGACTTGGGTAGCATTAAGTCCCCTAATTACCCCCAAAACTTTCCATCAAATATTGAATGTTCATGGACCATCATTGCTCATGAGGGCAATCACTTAGAAATGGGTTTTGCAAGTGAGTTCCAGATACCTGACTCCAGTGGACATTGCCAGAGCAGTTACATCAAGGTGACCATTTGAAAGATATTTATGCAAGCTTTACACTTGCATAAATGAATGCTAGTAACCTTCCATGAGTATTTGGGTTTCATTTATTTGTCTTCTTTCTGCTTGTTTCTCAGGTGTGGGCTGGTGACAAACAGCAGAATGATGCTCTGTTGGCAACAGGCTGTGGCTCCACAGCTCCTCCTCCCATCGTTGCTCCTTTTAACACCATAACTGCCCGTTTCCAATCTACTGAAACACCTGGCAAAGGCTTCTCAGCCTCCTTCTTTACCCGTGTGTAGCCTGTGCATTTATTTTAGGGTCTGTTGAGCATACTGTAATTTTCCCCTTTTGCATCTAATGTATTTATGCCTAATGTATGTTGCTGGTCTTTTTTCTTTCAGGATGTGGAGCAAACTTCTCTGCCCCTGCAGGTCATGTTGTATCCCCTAACTATCCAGATCACTACCCCCACAACTCCAACTGTGACTACCTTATAGATGCAGGAGACCAGACAGTCATTGTTGTCACCTTTAAAACATTCCAGTTAGAGGGTAGGCCGTCCATAATGTCACAAAATTTCAAAAGATCAGTCCAGTCTGCAAAACACTGTTTTTATGAATGAGTAAAGTGTAATGAATGCCTTTCTAATAAATAATGATGAGGCTTGTTTTTAAATACAGTACATAACACAATTCCCTGAATTGTCACCTATAAATTAAATGACAAGGAAGACAAACCCTTAAAACTTTACTTTTTGTGGCTACTGTTCTAGCTCACTCAGCATGTTTCTATGATGGAGTAAAGATCTACAAGGGCTCTTCAGAGAGTGAAAATCTTCTTGCCACGCTGTGTGGCAACACCATCCCAGGCACATTCTCCACTTTCGGTCCTATGCTCATCAACTTCTACTCTGATTCCATCATCAATGACAATGGATTCCTGGCTGAATATATGGCCATTCGTGAGTGTTATATAACAAAACATATTTTGCATTGTTGTCAGTCATACAGTATATTCCAGTGTTATCCATTTGGCACATGCACTAAATCCAATACCATGGCTATTAATAATCATATCCATTTGAGTAAAGCTTACTATTGCAACATCATTTACAGCAATATAAGCTTTGATATAATATATGTACAAGGGTACACTCTGTGGGCACTTATGAATTTAGGTACTGGTATGCCTGTAGCTTTGGCAGTGACCCTGGCTGTAGATTGAGGTTGTTTACCAATGGCAGGAATGTCACAGTCTTCCACTGAGTACAAAAACATGGAATGATTGGATTGAAAGGGCTCAGCACTTTTCAAACAAAAAGAAAGATTTGAGAGAGCACCCAAACATACGCACACACAGGCACACACACGGACAGTCACTCACATACGCTGGATGATTGTGTGAACAATTCGGGCTCTCTAAACTCTCTTGTAGTCAGATATTTTGTCTTCTGTTTTCCTGCAGCGTTGGACGAAACAAGCTTATATCTAATTGTATACTATAAGATGGGGCATGATGTGTGATACTAGGCCCAAATCTTGTGTAGCAGCCCCTACATGCTCTAGTTTATAAGTAGTTTATGAGTTTAAAAGTGCTGCCCTGTGCTGTAAAAGAGGTGGTGTTCCTGACCATATAGACTTCTTCAAGTATGTAGTTATCATTTAAAAGTACATTGATGTTATTTTCTGTTTCCAGCATGTGGAGGCATTTTCAATGGCACTTCTGGAACAATTGGCAGTCCTGCTCTCTCTGTAATCCACTACCACCACAACATGAACTGCACCTACCACATCTCTTTACAAGACAATCGCATTGTTGAACTCAAGTAAGCCTGTGTTCTGTACAGTACTTAATTACTTGGATTCTGTGTAGACACTTAATGGTAGACAGGTCTCAAATAGTGACTGATATATTTATATTAACCCTGAAACACTGGATCAGTCATGAAGCTGTTGGGAAAGGATGTGGATAGGGATTGTTATGACTATTGTTTGGACACACACTGTGCTGTGCACACATCAGGACAACCTACAAGCTTTGAACCGCACAAAATTTCTATCTCTATTTACATGACATGTACCTTTAAGTGATGTTCAGTATTCCTTTTACATTACTGACCCAGGTCTTCTCTTAAGCAATGAAACCCAGAATCTCCAAACTATCTTATCAAATTAGTTGAACACTCAAAGTATACTATTTCACTTGCATCCTTTGTTCCATTCTCCATCTTCTGTTCCCCCTGTGAGGCTTCCAGGTGTGCAGTGAGAAATATATGCTGCTGCTCTCCATATGTTTCCCTTCCAGGTGCTAGACCTTTTGTGTAACCAACTACATTGAGACATTGTTTATCATGTCTCAGAGAGGAAGTGTTTCCTTTCCAGTTTCCTTTGCATACTCAAAATGTCCATTTTGTACCAGCTCTATATACAGAGATAATGTTTTGCAACAGAAGGGAACTTTCTGCGTAATTATGCAGTGCTATTATTAACACAAACTGTATTATGCTACTCCACTTCCTAGATTCAACAGTTTCCACCTTGAAGCCTCTTCTACCTGTGCCTTTGACTATGTAGCTGTCTATGATGGACCAAACACCCTGGCTCCACTCCTTGGACGGTTTTGTGGCAGTGTGCTTCCCCCAACCCTCAAGTCTTCAACCAATCAGATGTTTGTTGTGTTCAAAACAGATGCATCAGTTGCTGCTGAAGGTTGGAGGGCAACCTACAGAGAAACTTTAGGTACAGTGTTTGTTTTGATACTCTGACAGCGTAATATCAGTTACATAAATGGAGCTCACTGGATATAAACTCAAACCCAAATCCTTCCTATACTGTTACACAGAGAACTATAACATCTTTTAACTTAGAACTGTATTCCCTATTTTCAGTTTTAATAAGTTGTTCTATAGCATAGATCATTAACTGCTCTATAATAGATTAGGCACACTAGAATATTTGCTGAGTGAGTCATCCAGAGGCATTAGAAAATGTCTTGAGGATAGAGAGGCCAAAGTGGGGTGCTCACAGGGCAAACATCTGCTGCTTCAAAACAGCTTTTGTTCCTATGTGCCAGTGTTTGTAGAATAATCAAATCACTTTGGAGAGAGCCTTGGAGCCTTAAGAGCTTGCCTGGATGGATCAATTTTACTTTGTCTTAGTGAACAATAGAAAACAAGCTGCCCTTACACTTACCCTCTGTCCAACAGGGCCAGGCACATTCAGCATAACTCAGTGGTTACAATCAAGTGTATTTATGCCAATCTGTTTGGTTTTTGTCTCAGTACTTCAAAAACATGGTTCCACTACCAGTTTCTGTTGTCAAAGACCAGAAACAGAAGAACAGTGATTTTATTATGTGTCTCTTTGAAATTTGTAGGAGCAGAAGAAATGTTTCTTCTGTCGCCTATAAGAGATTTCCTTTCTGTCTGCATTTATTTGCAGCCCATTACATTCACAACCATTAACTGTTTTTAGTGTGAAAAACAGCAAGCCAGTTTAATAAATTCTCTAGCTGGCTTTATCTGTATGTCTTCTTGTTTGCTATGTTTGTATCCTAGATAAGGCTCCTTCATTCCCACACTGTGATTCCTTACATGGCTCAGGAATTTTACTTTACCCCTTAGGGATAGCTGATTTTAGCAATGAGATGAATGAGTGACATTTAGTGTGTGTGTATGTATATGTATATGTATGTATGTATGTGTGTGTGTGTGTGTGTGTGTGTGTGTGTGTGTGTGTGT
>JAOTRR010000051.1:22295006-22305952 GCA_028570945.1 Gogo arcuatus
TCTTGTATGGATATTATCTGTCAGTATAAAGGAGTTTATTTTGGGGTTTTGTTTGGCTTTAACTTTTTTTTTTAATACCAGTGAGAGAGGGAGAGAGAGAGAGAGGGAGAGGGAGGGAGGGAGGGAGGGGGAGGGAGGGAGAGAGCTATTATTTGCCAAATAAGCTTCTCCCTGAAGGCCTTTGCCACTATTAAGAAAAATGTCGGCATCATTGGCCTCAAGGTAAAAGAGATAATAAGAATATAGTGGCCATTGCTGGAATAAATCAAACAGTTCCTACTCAGTAGATAATTCTAACTCAATCACAGTCCCCACCTTATGTATTAGAGCCCAAGAAGAGCTCAGATATTGTTTGGCTTCTCCAGTGCTGGCTGTTTAGTTCTGCTCTGCTTAACTGTGTACTAATGTGGCTCTGTGCTCATCTGCTGTCTCTATAACAATGCTGCTGAAGAGAGCTTACTTCTGCCCTGACAGATCCAAGAGGCTGAGGTTGAAGTGTGTGTGTGTGTGTGTGTGTATAGGAATGGGATAAAGTGTGTAGGCATAAGAAAACCTTGTACTTGCACGTGAGAGGTTGGTTTATCCCATTAGACAGGCGTTAACAGGGTGTAAAGCTTGGACTCTGGATATGTCCAATGGCTCAACAGTTTCATTCACACCTGCTTAAATGTCTTTCGGCTCTGATCACATTGGAACCTCACCTTTCCTAGGACTATTTTCTTACTCTGACTTCCTCTCTGTCTGTCTTTTGGTCTCTTTCTGTTATTCATTCTCACTGTGTAATTTGCCTGTTTCTCACATTCAATGGTTATTTTGCATAAGCAGTTATTGATGCAATACTCAAACAATAGCACTATACTGTACTTTGTTTAAAGAAAAAAAAAGGATGGATGTCCATTGCTTTGGATATGTAATTTTTTCTCCAGGTAACTGTTTTGTCTTGAGATATGATGATCTGGTTACATTTTCGTACAACCAGTGCACTATATTATCACATTAGTCAGGCCCTATGGAGTTATATGGAGAGGTTCTGTTGGACTTGTGTAGCGGTTACTATTGAGAGAATACATGCTTGTAGAAAACACTTATTTGTCAATCCAGGAATTTAAAAAAAAAGAATGAAAGCACACTGAATTGTCTCCTCTGAATCTTCCTCTCCTCATTTTCCTCAGCTGGGAAGGGTTTGGTATCGTGTTGGGTGAGGGGGGGCCTTGCATGCATATTTCATGCAGTGGCTTGTTAACCTGACAGAGGGATCTTTGGGCTGACTGACGGTGTGAGAGAGCAACTGCATGCTCGTAATGCATTAACATATGGTAAAGCCTGCCTCACCACCATCTTTTATTCATCTACTTCTCTAAGCGTTTGTTGATATTGAGCAGCAGAGCCAAGCCATGTACAGCACAATTCATAGTTTTCTGAGGCAGATTAGGAAAATTAAGTCATTAAGATTGTCCTTCTGTTTACAGCCTCTGTCTCTTTCTTTCTCTCTCTCTCTTCCTCTCTGTCACATTTATTAATGTCTGGAAACTGGCCCCAAGCTGAGAATCTGTTGGAAGCACCACCAATATTGGCAAACACTGTTTTTCTATATTGGCCACACAAATGCTACTTGAAATTTTTATTTTTTTTTGCCTGTTACTTTCATCTTCACTATTCATTGCAGAAGTGTTAAAGTATTCTGGAAAACATGTCAAAACTTCTGGAGCGTGATGGTCCCAGTAGAGACTATGTTCTAATCCCTGAGTGGCCAGAGACATGAGATCCATCAGCTTAGACACTGCTGGGTCCAGAGGTTAAAACTCTGTCTGCTGTGTTGTCTGAAAGTGTTGCAGACAGACAGGAGAGTACCCCAGGACTGAAATGTTGGAGCTACATAGGTTATCATTTGAGTTAATAATTTTTCTTTAACAAGGTAGAAAACCTAATTAATGATATCAAGTCAAGTGGTGTGAAAAACCATATAGATATTTCTGCATGTTTTTAATGGATCGTCATCAGTATTATGGGTGTATCATTAGACATCCTGGGGTAGTGATCATTATGACTTGGATGACTGAGCACGTTAAAGCCACATACCTGAATGAGTAAGCTACCTGTTATTGTTTTTGAATAACTTCTTCGAGAAATGAATATGTAATCTCTTAAATGGTGAGGGAGATGATAGAAATATATCATCATAGGTAAACATGATGTAATACAAAAATATCTGTAGAAATATCTGACAAAACCAAGTATCATAACTCAGGTATGGGATTTTTTTTTCTTCTATATTTGGACTTCATAAAATGTTTTTGCTTTCTTGGTTCTTCTGTCTGTGTTGTATAGAGCCGCTCAGCAGAGGGCCTTTATTGCAATTATATACAGTAGCCTCTTTGTTTTTATGATTACTGAGTACTGGTTGAGGAGGTTAGGAGGGTGAGGGGTACCTCATTGTTTCTCATTAGCCCAGGCTCATAGGCAGCTCTCAGAGGCCTACTTCCACACCTCCGTGGCCTCCTATAGGCTATCAGTCAGAGGCCTCATTAACAGCCCTTACTTTTAAAACTCAAACCCTCAGCCCGCTCGCAATGCCTCTGTGCAGGGAAAACTGAGAACCAGGTGCTCTTTACCACAAAATCAATTATTCATTACAAAAACCATTACAAAGCATGTAACACGACATAGCATAATAACATTACCCATTAACTCACAACAAACTGTCTAGATTATTGTGATGATGCATCTTGTTTTGTTGGTTGGTGAAAAAAAACAGCAACAATGAAATCTGTCTTGTATGATGGTTATTGGCGGAATTTCTGCTGTAGGGTCATGACATGTCACAAAACAGCACAGGTCAGCAAAACATCACTTTTCATCATCATTGACAGATTTATAGGTAATAATGGTGGTCTCTGGAGAGCTATCACTTCTAAATTGCTCTCTGGCCTGTTTGTCATGCGTCTTCATTATTGTCATTTAGTCTCATTGAGCCCAAGCATGGATTTCCATTGGCTGTGTCACAGTGGATTGTGCTGTAGACTGAGTAGAGTGTCATGGCGCTGTGCTATTTGGATACACTATTTGATGTATAGTGTCTGAAATTGTTGGCTGAAAGTATAAGTAATCTGCCACTGTTAATGACTGAAAATGCTCTAGTTGTTTTCTTCTTCTTCACATCTCTCTTTAGCTTCTTTCTACTTTACACTTTCATTGGTTACTTGTACTTGATTCTCTTTGTCATGCAATCTCAATATATGTATCTGTGCATGTGTGTTGAGCTTTGAATAGCCTCACAGTTCACATTTCACTAAATGTGTATTCCTCTGAACATACTAAACTTGACCGCTGATGAACCAGTTAGTGTTTCAAGAGTATATCGTGAAAGAAACATCATCAGCACTAAGTTACTGTATGTTGCTTAAGTATTACTCAAAAGACTCTTAAAGGGCAGTAAACTTAACCAAGCTTCCCTCTGTGTAAGGCAGTACTACAAAGTTAATGTTCATGAGTAACATATTCTCAAGTGTGGATCTTTTTCAAACTTGAGTCTGAAATTCATATAGAATGGAAAGACTTAGAGAACGAACTACTAAATTACATAGCCTCCGAATTATTGGCAGCCTAGCTTATTCTCAGAATGAATACATGAAACAACTTAAACTTTAATAATAAAAAGTTAATGTATTCTAAGAAAATAAATAAAAACTTTAACATATTTTTTTAAACAAAACCCAATGTGTCACAATGATTGAAACCCCTTCGGTGAGACTGGAGAATATAGAGCAAGTAATCGAAGACACTTGTCAGTACTGAATCCCTCCAGACCCTCCAGGGTCCTAAGTACTCTCTTGTGGAGTCTCCTTTCCAGCTCACCACACAGGTTTTCAATGGGGTTCAGATCAGAGAACTGGGGATGATCATAACAGAAAATTGTTTCGCTGGACTTTTTGTGTGGATTTGGACACGTGTTTTGGATCATGGTCATGATGGAAGATCCAAACACAACCCAGGTGGAGCTTCTTGACAGAGACTGTCAGATTTTCATTTAAAATCTCCTGGTTCTTCATGGAGTTCAAGAAGAACAAGGTTCTCTGTGCCTTTGCCTGATTTATGAAGGCCAACATACTTTTGTCTCATTTCATTGTGTATTCTTTAATAATCTTCAAAAAAATGACTAAGGATTCTTTTTTTCTGTCACCTGATTGTTGTGCCCCAGTGAAATAGGAAGTTATACCAACACTAGAGTAATATCCCAGTCCTGTTCCGGGGATGTGGAGTATATTACTTTAAAGTGCAGGCCATTTTATTTACAAAGAGAACTGCAATGCATTATACCAAGTGCTGTTTACATTTCTCCTCTGCCAGCGAGGACAATGTAAGTATTTAAAGCATAATTATGCTATGTTTTTAGCTATTTAGCACTAGCTAACTCTAACAGCTTAGGTGATACAGTGGATGTATACTAATTGTCTAGAAAGTCATTGGCGTTACTTTCTGCAGGAGCAACAATAATCTTAATGCTATTAGGTTAAATGCTTGTAAAAATCAGATTAATGGTCAGAGAAAAGTAATTTGCTCTAAAAGAAAAGAAGACAGCAGAAATAAAGCTCTCTGGTTGTCTAGTGTCTAGCATTCATCGCTCTTGGCACTGCGGCCCGGGTTTGATTCCTGTTCAGGGGAAAAATGTTTTACTGAAATCTCATTGTACATGTACAATGATAATGTAGGTGTCGTATTTGTATGTTCATTCTTTCCACGGACAGTTAAAACCAGTATATCTTATATGCTCCAAGACTGTGGAGATTATTATTATTATTATTTATTATAAAATTGGATGAGACTGTTAAAGGATACATGCCATTCACTTTTCAATTATTTTATATTTATTTTTCCCCTGAGATGATTTTGTAAAGTTTGCAAGTTTTTTCCCCTTTGTATTCTTTCTGTGCATGTACGTTTAATGCCATATGAGGCAGAACAGAAATATAGAAATTTCTGCCAGTCCCAATTACTAATCAATGAGCCATGGTCAGAGTACTTTCATTAATGGATTAGGCAAATTTACTGTGTGTACTGAATCCCACACACGGAGACATACTCACTCTCACTTCAGAAACACATGCATATGCAATGAACAGTCATCACCCAGAAATACACACTTGTGATAGAGTGCACTGTATGTATTGGGCAGTAACTGAGATTAATTAATCTGACTGGGTTTAAGGAGCTCGTAGGAATCACATGGCCACCTCAGAAATTAGATTCCGTTAACTGGGCAGTCCCAGCTCTTGACTTTAATTGGCTCTAAATGCTCGCTGGGGCAGTTGAATGGAAAATCTTTGTGTTTATATTGAGGCAGGGCAACAGAGCAACACTTCTGTAGCAATAAGCACACTCTTCATTGATCTGGGATCAGAGATCTAGACACTGGCTGTTTTTGAGAAAACTGTTGCCATGGAAGTGTATGCAAACGTTCATGTTTATGGTATGAAGGAGAGCAGAAATTGGGCATCCAGATAAATAGCAGACATGCAAAAATGTATTTAAACGTTGCTTTATGGTAGCTTTGTGTACTGTTTTAATAATTCAGGGAATTCATTTCACAGAATGAAAGATAATGTGCTCTCTGAATCTTTAGGCCTGACTCGCTGCCTTGAAGCTTGTCATGTCGTTGTCATCTGTGACTGACTTCTGAGTCTACGCTAATAATGCCGATGTGGTCCTGTAACTCTCCCGGGGTGGACTCTGTGGATTGTTCTGTAGGTCTCGTTCATGTCTCATTCATGTCTCCCGGTCTGGTTTCTCAGTATTCCTCCCATGCTGGTGGGCTTGTCAGTGGTGTTGGATGCTGACAGAGAGAGAACGCTCCAGTGATCCCCACGCACCCTGCACATATTAGCCTGATGTAAAACAGGCCAATTTAGCCTGAGCTTCAGCACCAGCATTTATGTGCATCTGTCAGCTCTGATCCCTCTGACTGTCCCAGCCCAATCGGTTCACAATCCCTGTCACTTCATTTGCACAAGTTGAATACATGCAAACATCAATTCTATAAAATGTCCTCTTTAGAAAGCCAGGTTTTGTTATAGTAAAGTCTTATACACACAAGGTGCTTCCAGTACTCATTAAGACAGTTGAATTACTAGACAGGGACATCCAAAATCTCTTAACAAAACAGTCAGATTTACCTCATAACATTCCTACACTTACAGTTTACAACTATAATAATTAGGCGTTTCTCTAGATTATGCCAGTGTAGTGTATTTTTCTGTTAGATTCACAGAGGTTTCTGGTATTTATAGGCTGTGTGGTTCCATAGTAGCAATAGTAGAGCCATTCCACTGGACACTTTCCTACTCGCCTCACTGGGCAGCTGTGGTGGAACGGAAGCCTCCGATCCTCAGGGGAGAGACAAAAGACAGGAACTTACAACAGAAGAGGGAGCAATATGGAGAGAAAGTGAGGCTAGATTAGCTCTGGATGATCGCTAAGTGCACTTTATGTAATCAAGGATGGTAGCTACGGACTGGCACATTGTGCTTCAAAACTTTCATAATATTAATGCCATCTTTAATATGTAAACTTGTGCTCACTTAGTGTTTGTGTGTGTTAGTGAGCGAGACTTTCCTGATTAACCACACACTACTCCAAGGCAGTTTGTAGTCATCTGAAAATATTAAATATGAATTCTAGCCTTGAAGCGGCACTCTCGCTTGACATTTTGCTCCTCTGCAATTAGAAATATTTCTCAAGCTGCATTCTTTAATTACACTCTGAAGCCGTTCAGAGGTTTAGTGCAGGGCTCAGACACCATCATCAGCCACTTTGTCAACAATCAATCAGAGACTCTTATTAGTGTGGCAATGACTTGAGCACAGCATCAATTAGCCTGGCCTCTGCAACCACCCACATATGTTCTCACTCTCTCCTGTCCGTTTCTCTCGCTCCCTTTTGTTGTGTCACTTGGCTCAGCCTTTGAGTGCCTTTTACACGGAGAAAGGCAATGGTCTGGAAATGGCTGTTCCCCTTTTTTCCTCTCCCGCCCTCTCACTCTCTTTTCCTCTGTTGCAGTTTCCTTATCTCTATTCCTTCAGCAGTCTGCTTTTAGATAATTGTCTCTCTGTGTAGTTTTCTTATGCAGCACACAGCTGTGGCTGGACAGCCTTAAACAGCACAATGAGCCTGCTGTCTCGGTAGGGGACTCATCAGTGTGTGCCATTCTCCATTATGCCTCCTTCACTCCAGCAGCCCCCAAAACGTTCTTCTTCTCTCTCTCATTGCACTCCCTATTAAATACACTTTTATTTATTATTTATGTATTTTTGGTTTCTAAGTAGTCCATCATGATAACACAAATCATATGTTCTGCTTTTCAGTCTTTATGGGCGACACATGCAGGCTAATCCTGAGGCACCGAAAAAGAACAACGACAAATCCAAGAAGATCAGCCGCAAGCCCCTGGCTGCCAAGAACAAGTGACGATGAGAAGGGTGGATGAAGAGTCCCCTGTCTGCCTCTCCGAGCTGGACCTCACTGCATGTGCCTTCCCCCACTTTTCTATTTATTTACTAAAAGAACACACATTTTGTATGGGTTCTGTATTGTGTTGTTATACATGTGTGGCCTCACAGCTGCCCTTGACATGTCCCAAACAGCCATTAAATTCTCCCTTTTCTCCTCTTTCCTTACCTGCATTGTCTACATTACCTTAGACTTTAATTTGATTAATTTGCTATAATATAATTATTACCTTATTCTCATAATTATGTATACCCAAGCATTACTTTTTTAAAATAACTTCTCGCATGATGTCTTTAAATATTACTGCAACACTGTAAATTCAGCCAAGTAATGAAAATCACATTTGGACAGTTTGTCAGATCAGATGATATTAGATATTGTCAAAAAATTTTGACCATGGCTGAACTATCAAACTGTATTGTAGTAGAGCAAAAATATCATAGAAAGTACTGCTTAGGCAATATCACCTTTTTTCCTCCCTATTTTAATGGTGTTTTAGTAGGACATTACTACATATATTAGTTGCAAGACTTGCGATATGCATTGTAATGTGCATATGTGTACTATGAAAGCATCTTCACATATCATATATTTCCTCATATTGTTCTTATCTCTCTACTGTTCAAATACAGTGCAGTGAAAAAAATTAATATCACACTCCACTGTTTGATTTGAGCCATCTAAACAAGACACGCAGCTTTCCACAACAGCAATTTGTACCCTCCAGTGCCGGGCTTGGTAGCAGGGCTGTTGCGTAACTGCAGGGGGATTTTTGGAAGGGTTTAGCAGTCTGAGTGGAGTCTGTACAAGATTGTGTCCTGCCTCAGAGGACATGTATCTTTCTGCTCCCTCTGCCTCACCTCTTGCTCTTAATGACTTGTATGAATGGCTGCAAACCGAGGTATTGAATGGTTAACAAATAAGACGAGTTATAAAACAACCCTGCAGCTCCAAACAATGGGCTGCTTATATAATACATTGTATTGGTTTCCTTTTCAGTATTGTGTGGATGTGCATTTGAAAGTGGTCTGTTATTGTATCAAATTATTTTGACTCCTACAGTAACTCTAAATTAATCTACACCATGAGCTTTGCTATTGATCTCTGCGATAGTATTGTCACGAGTCACACCAAATTTTATTACAAATATGTCAGTGTTCTTTTGTCACCGTATGTCATTTATTCATTTTTAACCACTTTGAATAAAATATTCTGTTTGACTGTCAGATTGTTTGTGTCACTTACTGATTTGTTTGATTAGTGGTTCATGTTTTAGAGTGGTTAAGTATGAAGTCTAGATCATAATTATTAGGCTATACATTGAATGTTATTTCAGAAACTGATCTCATGGGATTTTCACACAACAATCTATAAAGTTTACAGAGAATGGTACAAAAAATATTCAGGGAATGGCAGTTCTTTGAGTGACAATGCCTTTTTGATGAAAAAGGTCAGAGGAGAATGTCCAGAATGGTTGAAGCTGATAGGACATCTAGAGTAAAAATAAATATGTTTGTTAGTTTGTTAGTTAGTTAGTTAGTAAAAAATATCTCCTGGTCTTTTTCTCATCTTCAGTTCAGTTCCATGAAGTTCAGTGCATCTGTGCCCACTGTAGCCTTACATTCCAGTTTTTGAATGACAAAAGTGTAATTTGATGTGGTCTTCTGTTGTTGTAGACCAATGGCATCACATTCTGGTGTGTTGTGCATTCTGTAATGCTTTTCTGTTCACCGCAGTTGTAAAGAATGTTTTGTTTGTTTGTCTGTTTGTTTTGAGTTACTGTATCCTTCCTGTCAGTATTGCAAAGCTGCTGCTCACTGGATATTTTTTGGTTGTATTTTTCCATCATTCAACTGTAGAAACTGCTGTGCAGGAATATCCCAAGAGATCAGCAGCTTCTTAACCTGCATCTACATGATTTTATGAATTGTGCTACTGCCACATGACTGACTGAATAAGTGCATGAATGAGTAGGTGTACAGGTGTTCCTATTAAATTTGCTGGTGAATGTATTTTTTTTAACTTCTCCATTTTTTAAACTGTGATCAATCTGATGTGTTCTTTAAGAACAGCATTTTCATTTCTGAAAAGGCACAGTGTTTTGCTATTTTAGACAAATGCTCAACTGAACTCTTGAGGTACTGTGGTTCACTTAAATGTTGCTTAAATGGAATAAATTCTGAGCCAATGAGTTTATATAGCTCTGGGTAAGACAGTGTGATCTGAAACAGTGATTGAGGATCATCACACATCTGAAAGCTGATCTGCCCATAGGAGGCCATGTCATAACCCAGCTCACCCCAGTGACAGGAGATCAGGAGAAAGTGTTGACCTTTCACTGCAATGTACCTAACAAAGCTGTGTGTGTGTGTGAGCATGCACAAAGACTCAAGAGAGGTCCTGTCACACACCTTTATCAGTGTTATTACTCTCTCATTATTATTATCCTGTCTCAGGTGCTGTGTGTGTCCTCTTGTCCTCCTCATTCACACTCTCCGTACACTCTCACGCTCAGCAGGCACATCTGTCCACGGCGCACACACTTTCTACCACCACTCTGTCATCTATCACCACCCTTCATCTCTTCAGCTCTTAGAAAACATCTTTCTTTTTTAAACTTTCTGTCGGCTCTATCCTGGAAACGCGTCACACACTTCACACACACTCTTAACTTTCTTTGTTCAGCAGTGGGAAGAAATAAACTTGTGGTTTGAAAGTTAGCACCAAACTCTGGGCTATTCATTATAGGAGCGGACCCTCACACAATCAATCTCTTCGGCTGCCTAGAAAAAAAACGCCTCTTTGGCTCCTTATCTTGGTCTGTCCAATCCTTCTGTCAGTGTCAACAGCAAATGGGATATTGAGGTTTAAAAATGACTCAGTGGCAATGGATCATTATGCATGCCACATATCCTCTGACACCAATTACTCACTGACCTTTCAAAGTAATCATTTTGTATACTTTCCCCCACCCAAAGTCAAAGCCATTGCAAGAAGCTGTGTAGATTTTGGTTGATGTGATGACTTTTCTCTTTGTATGGTTTGTTATAGTTTCACTTGCAGCCTCATATATAAAGGGATACAAGCTTTTTGTCTATGCATCCCACAGTCCCACAGACACAGTGGCTGCCAGGTTAACCAAACCCATTGATTTTTGCCCGTTGATTTATGGAGGTGAGGGAAAGCTGTACTGCTAGAGAATATGCTCTATGCCATCCAAGGGGAGGCAGGTCAATAGGCAATAACCAGACCTCTCCAGAATATGTGGAATCTAAACTCAGCGTCAAAGGATTTTAGTTATAATTAATTAAATACATGTAGGAATATATTACACTTTGGATTTACTAAGCTTTTATGAAAGCAATTTGGAAATACAAACCCCATTTTTAGAAAAGTTGGGATATTTTCCAAAATGCAATAAAAACAAAAATCTGTGATTTGTT
>JAOTRR010000051.1:22482564-22495238 GCA_028570945.1 Gogo arcuatus
ACACACACATACATACATACATACACACACACACACACACACACACACACACACAAAATGCTTGAGAGGCCCCCAACCCTCTGTCTGGCCTGTGTCTGGCTTCCAGGGCTTTTTGGCAAAGCTAAGCTGACCCTGCCAAGAGAAGCTTGAGAAAGCCCTCAGGTGAAATGATAGGCATTTCCTGTTTCAGTGGATATGGTATAGACCCTGTCCTTAGTTGCAGCACTCACAAAATAATCTACTTTCTTATATGGCAGTTCTTAGTGTCATAAGGCAACTCTGCTGCTTCTTCATGCCGCAAGCTCACTAGTACCAACCTGCTAAAGGAAAAAGCCGTTCCTTTCTAAAGAAATGTGTTAGTAACTCTCACTCTTACAGTAATAGAGAACTTCCTCTGCAGCAAGCCCTTCAGACCCCCTGATATTTAAAAGTGCATGTTTTAATGGGTAAGGATGCTGTAATAAAAACTGGGTGACGCAAATTCATTGTAATTAAAAGCAAGTACTCCAGCCTGAGTTGTGAAATTAAATGTCTGTTGAACAGAAAGAAATAGAAGAGATTTCATATCAGTAATGATAGTTCCAGGCAGGGTGTCAGCAGTTTGCCAATGTTATGCTTCACTGGTTTGCTGACCATAAAAGAAAATGATTTTTAATAATGGCAGGATGCACAAAATAAACCATTACACTGAACAGTGATTTGAAAACATATGTGCACATGGATGGAATTGGTCAGGAAGCTGTATAACTGTGAATCAGGAAAAAGTGCAGGTAATTGATATCCAGTGTTTAATGGGAGTTGTTTGTGGTAAGTGCTGAACTGCAGCACTCTCATTTGGTTAACAAACTGTCTCCCCAGTTGTACTAGCAGTCGTACATAATGGTATTTAATTGTGGCTTTAACCTGTGTAGGAAAGCAGTTCTGGGTATTCAAAGACACCATACTCCAGCCTGGCTACCCAAAGGACATCTCCATGTTTGGGAACGGCATGCCAGCACAGAGTATTGAGACTGCCGTCTGGTGGGAGGATGTAGCCAAGACCTACTTCTTCAAAGGAGACAGGTCTGTTTGTGTTTGTGTTTCTGATATCTTAATCTACAGTTTGTTTGGGGTTTTTTTGGTTTGACTTTGACCACATTTCTTTGCACTAATTATTTCTATGCAGATATTGGAGATACAATGAGGATATGCGGACCATGGATCCTGGATACCCAAAGTCCATTGCAGTGTGGAAAGGTGTTCCAGATTCTCCTCAGGGTGCCTTCGTAGACAAATCTAATGGTACAGTTTGTTCCCTTAACTAATTGATGCAAAATATTTTGAGACAGCAACCTACTATAGTGTCTCTTTTAGCTTTTCGCTGGTGTTCAACATGGTGTAGAGCCTTGCCTATGCTGTCCTGCTTTCATTCTATCCAACTGCACAGCTTAAAGGAACCACGGGAGAGAAATTTTGTTCTCCTTTTTTACCTCTTCTCATTGGCTGTTGAGAGTGGGTGTTGCAAATTTCATTGGCTGAGCCTATTGCTAGAGGTGTACAGTCTGAGAGCCACATGCATGCCATCTGTCCTCATCTTTGACTGCCAGATCTGCACAATAGCTCCTGCATTCATCAAAGCGTGAAGGGTGAATCGATATTCCAGGGAAATCATTTGGTTGAGTACACTCTCAATGCAATCGCTGGCTTTCATTCAATCACTGGTTCTGCATATCATCTGGATGCCACAGGGAACATAAAATTGACCCTAATTATAAGCCATTATTGCCACCTAGTAAAGGCGTTGATAGTGATAGCAACTATTCTCACCAGCCATACCAGCAGTATGAGCATTCAGGAGTCAACGGGTCAATGAATGCAGTATTCAGAAGTGGTCTTCTCTCTTGCCCTTCAAACCCTGACTCTCATTTCTGATTAAACGCACTGCACAGTTCAGCCAAAAGCAGAACCTTTCAAAACTCTTCAACTTTGTAGCTTGAGCACCAGAGTTCTTATGTAAAATATATACTTTAAAAGTACTACTTTTCAGACATGTATGGAAGTATGGAAATCCACACAGAAGAAACTCCAGGTTTAAAATCCATTGTTTTCACTAATTTTCACTGACATGCAGCCTCCATGCCACATTGCAAGGTCTTTCTTTTTGTGATACAATTAATGACCTTTAAATTTTGGAAAAAAAACTGAATAAAAACAGTGTCTCGGAAGTTAAAAAAGAATCCCGAAAAGTCTTAAAAAGGTCTGTAGTGGACTACTCTGAAGCCCTCTGCCATGGTTGCTCCCTCCTGACCTCTGCCTCGTTCATAGTTAAGCTGAGCCAGTCCGATATCCCAGGTTGAATATTTGAGGGAATCTGCTCTCTCTCACCTCACTTCGCTGTTACAGTGATTTCCACCTGCCTCACACACTCCACTGTCACCTCAATCAGCAGGACTCCAGTGGCTCCAGTTTTTTTGGCTTCTCTACTGTTTTCCTTTCTTTTCCTAGAGAACCTGAATGAATAATGCATGTGCAGAGAATGGATGAGTGCAGCCAGATTGTCCTACTGAGGATGTCACAAGCTTTACAATTTACTTTATCCACCAGGGAGCTGGAGAAGCAATCTCATTTTTCCACACACAACAGTCCTGGGAATATAGGCTAATAGGCTAAAGTTATCCAGAGGACAAACCAAAATGTTATGACATTGCTTGCATGTATGGATCAGAATGAAATGCAGATTAATTGCAATGATTAGTAAGTCATCCATCAAGGATAGACTTCATCCTGACATGCCATAATGTCTCTGAATGTTTTGCAGGTTTCACATACTTCTACAAAGATAAAGAGTACTGGAAGTTCAACAATCAGAGGCTGCGGGTGGAGCCTGGCTATCCACGCTCCATCCTCAAGGACTTCATGGGCTGTGATCTGACACCCATCGACCCTGAACACATCCCCACTGAGGACGTGGACATCGTCATCAAGCTCGACAACGAGGCCAGCACAGTGAAAGCCATCGCCATAGTCATCCCCTGTATCCTGGCACTGTGTCTGCTGGTGCTGCTCTACACCATCTTTCAGTTCAAGAGAAAGGGTACACCACGTCACATACTGTACTGCAAGCGCTCCATGCAGGAGTGGGTGTGAGACAGAGCCCTGCCCAGGCCAGCCCCTTTACTCCCATTCTCCCCTGGCAAATGCCGCGGTGGTACAGCCCACCTTAAACCTGCGTACGGCCCTGATCTCCCTCTGTCTCTCTCCATTTCTCTGAGGAGCAGAGAGAGCCTTTGCCTAAATCTACCCCCTCCAGGAGAGGAAGGGTGCATCATCCTTACTCCCATTCTCTTTCCCTACAGCTCAGTGCACCCGCTTTAAGACTAGGGAGGGTTTCAGATCAGACTCCCATGGTGCGTTGCGATATCCTGCGTCAAATCAGGTCTTAACTGTTTTAAGTGAGGAAAACGCTGATTGCTATAGCCCTTGGTTTTACTCCCAACTGCACGCTTGATAGAGAGAAAAAAAAAGAATAGAGAAAATTGCTCATCATAAAAGTTACTTGAATTCAACAAATTCATTTCATTTCTTTTCATTTGATTTTTTAGCCTTTTGTTTGGCTCTGATCCATAAATTTTATTTTGAACCATATATTTACAATTCCCTTTAAGCACTCCTGAAAAAAGAGAGTCCAAACCAAATAAATATTTCTCTCCAAAAAGGATTTTATATAATTATTATTGTTATTTTGTTACTGCTTTCTTTTCTTTTTCCCTCCCTGCTCCTAAACTTACAGCGATAAGTGGGTAACTCATGACTGTTCTGGCAGTCTGTCTCAGAAAACAGGGGCCAAAATATTCTGCAATATTTTTAACAGCCTTAATTGTAGATCATGTTTTTTTTTTTTGTTTGGTCTTTTTTGAGCTTTGCTTTGTCAGCAAGCCAGTGGGTGGTGTCTATTGCATTGCTACCTTTGTCCTCTTTTTGTTAACCAAGTTTGCCACTGCGCGGTTCTGCCAAGTCACTGGAACAGGAGCAAGCAGTAGTGTGCACGTAAAGTGAAATATGTCAGTGGGAGCAGAGGGAAAGATTCTAGTCACTCCATCAGCTAATATGTTACTGCTATTATCTGATGTGCTCTATTGGTATATCAATCAGATAGTGCTTCGGGAGAATAACTTGTTTGTTCCTGTTTACCTGCCCTGCAACAGAGCCAGGAGTGCTGGTCCTCCTCTCTGGAAGGAACTTGCAGTCAGCAGAGAGTGTGTCAACTCTTCTGGACTGCCTTGTTTTGGTGGGTGGTGTTGATATCCCAAAGCCTTGGCACACACTGCACATGGACAAGAGCATCTCAGGACACTGCTTGTGCATACGAGCATTCATATCTGCGTTTGGGTCCTCTGCCTGACTACAGAGGATGAAAGAAAATAAATAAATCATATGGTCATGGTAGGTTAAAAAAATCTGGATGGAGCCAGAACTGTTAATACGCCTTGTGGCATGCAACTTGAACTCAGCCTATTGCATTGGAAGGACTTGTTCTGAAACTCTTAAATATACAGTACCTTGCTTGCAATTGTCTTTTTATTTGTTTTCTTATATTCTTGGTACAGTAAAGAACAAAAAATGAAGAATGGTCTCAACCTCAAGGTACAAGTGGTACTCAGAAGAGCTGAGCAGTCATCAGGAATTCTTATTTTTGGCTGATACTGGTCATAAGAGATCTTGATTTGTTACTAATTCATTCTAACTTACAGAAACTAACAAACATGTTGCTCTTTGGCAAGCATTGTTTGAATATGGGTCTGTATCATGCTGATGTTTTCTTTTATATTTGTTTAAGAACAAATGAGACAACTATGTGTAAGATTCCTAATGGGACGAGGGATCAGTCCTGACAGAAAAATAAATTGATTAGTATAACATAAATGGCTTTATGCTTTTTGCTCATATGTATGCACTTTTTTAAATGTCTAAATCAAAATGCAAACCGCCTTTCTTTAACTGCCTTGCTATGATTTTTTCCCCACTCATTCAGTCTTATTCTTTTGACTCATTCTTTCATTTTTTCATGTCCTTCTCTTACTGTTGCTGTCTCTGTGTGCATGTGCATATGCATGAATGCAGCTCCATATTTCACACATATTTAGAGAAAATTGCCATGTTTATTAGAACTATACCAAGGCCCAAATATTACTGCCTTGATGGTACTGCAATGCAGTCTCATGCTGATTCTTAAGATTTGATAAAAATGTAAACATGGATAGACTAGCTGCTTTGGACCGAGAGCTCATTTAGTTTACTTAACCCGACAAATTTAGGTCCAATATGATACTGCAGTTGAAAGTGTGGCTACAGAGGCTGTACAAAAAATAACTGCAAATGGGTTCTATACCCCTAACCTAGGACACAATCCTGGGCCTTCAACATATTACTGTTTTCTCCTCACACCAAACCAGTGCTGTTTATAAGCTTTTAGACATGGGATAGACCTGTGCCTGGTTGGTAAGAGAACCTAAGAATTGGTGCTAATTTGACCTACACTGGCAAAGTAGTCTTGTGGTGCTATTCTCTTTTTTTAATTCAGTATGGATTTACACTTGAGTGACTGTGACCTAAGCAGGAGTAATCCACTTTATTTTAACACATCCATATTTGTGCATTGGTGTATTGTCTGATGAATCACAGTTACCAGATTTAATATTGAATATCCTTAAGGGAAAATTCATTTTGAACCAGCCTTATTACCAGTTTGCACACTAATTCATACTAGCTTTACATATACATGTTGTTCTCTGGCAGCGTGTCAGTCTTGATGTTCTCAGTTTACGTTCATTGTCATGACTTTATCTATACCTGTATTAATATGCATTCATACTCATTACATACCAGTTACATACCAGATAGATTTAAACATTAGGAGAACAAAGCCTTTTCTACTTTCTTCTTATATATTTGTTTTCATTCTGGCATCACCCTGGCATGTTTTTATGCTGTATCATTTCATCATTCATTTCACTGATCAATAAACACAACTGAACATATTTTCATGAGTCATGATCATTTGTATGTATATGTGAATTATGGGTTTTGTTTTGTTTTTACCTCCATATCATTTGTTCCCTTTTTTAAATTTTTTTTACATTTAAAAAAAATATTTTTTTTTAATGTGTGCGTGTGTGTGTGTGGTTTTATCTTATTGTACATCACTCAGGCCTGGAAAGCTGCTCTGAGTTTTAGTTCTCTCTCTAATGTTGCTCCCTCATTGTATATTGCTCACAAATATAAATCTCAAGTGAATTTATTCGGCACTCATTTTTTTCCTGTGCCATTTAGTCAGGTCCACTCATGTTTGTGTATAAACATGTTTAGTGTTAATGTACAGTAGATTCCATCCATAAAGAAGCGGAGGGGAGTGAAGTGGCATAGGCTGAGTGAAATGATTTTTAACTGCAGGGGAAAATTAGCTCCATTAATCTCTGTATTGACTCTATGGCGCAGCTTGTTCTCATCACACACCCCACTGTGCCTTAGTTACCATCCTTGTGGTGCAGCTTACATCCTCTCAACAGGCTCATTCATTACAATATACATCTACAGATTGTATTTGGGAAGGCTTCGAACACAATGTTGATGCAGTTGTGTTGAGAACATACTCCTCACAGGGTTACACTGTTTCCAGGTTAAAGTATATTAACTTGAATTCAATTGTATTTTCTGCTTATGTCATGGATGAAGTTTGACCAACAAAAAAGTAAAATCTAAATTAAATCTTAAGCGTTCTTCCATTTAACCCTCACAGCAACCCTTAAAGTGTGTCCTACTAGATGATTGTAAGTTCAACTCCTTTAGGAAGAATCATTAACCACCATAAGAATGCTTGACAAAACCTTTTTATAAGATTGTACTGCTGTCCAGTAAATCTCACTGATCTACAGTTTTAGGTAATCATTCATTTAAGGTATGATTGGATGTCTCATTATCTAATACATCTCAGAATAACCAATAACTAACATGATTGTGGTCATGTTTCTAGCTTCAGACACAAAACCCAACAAATTCTGGCAGTTGCCAAAGCAATAATAAAGATAGCATATTATCAGTAACACTGTATGCAGAAGGAGTCACGTGTAAAAGTCTTTAAAATTCCTCCTACCTGTGAAAATGGCCCCTAGTCCTGGGTAAGTCTGTTCTGGCTGGTGTCCCACTTAGGCTACTGGACATTTACCCCCTGTTTCACATATCACCTTCCTTCCTGCCTGTTCCTCTGGGTAATTAAACCATTTCATCTTAATTAAAGCTGCCACAGAGGATGAGCAGCTGGGACCTATACACCACAGAAAAGAATGAGGGAAAAGAGAGAAATAACAACAGCACAGTGAATAAAACACTGAATTTTCAAATGTCTACAGAAAGGACAAAATAAACCCTGAATATAGAATTCAGAGATTAGATTGTTATTGTCTTCAGTATAGTTCACATCTACACATACTGTACTTCTTCCAGGAAAATTAAGTTTCCAAAAAGCCAGTTATATTTGGTAATATAAACACGAGTTATGAAACTTGTGATGGTGGTCCATTCTATCCAGGACACCAAGCTGGAGCTCAAGAATATATGCTGAAGGAATCTTTATTCAGACATACAAACATAAATGTGCATAGATAATGAAAATTACATATTACTGACACTCCACTTCAACCACTCCTTTAACTTGCTTCTCTAGAGTAGAGCATTTGATTTATAAATGATACACAGCAGCGCAATGCACTTGTCACATCATTATACTAGATCCTGATTGAGCTGAACATAACAAATAGCGGTACATCATTTGCCATCCTGTAATTCCTAATTGGGTATTACTGTTAATAAATCTGGCTTTGTTTTTTATCTCTTGTGATTAGTGTGATAAATGGAGAGCAACTACTCAAGCACTTTCTTTTTGTGTCAGCAATCAAAACCAGCATTTCTATTTGGAGTTAGAATGTGAACTGCTGAATGTGTTCTGCTGTGTTAATGAGTGCCATTTAAACATTAAGAATCATTATGCCTTGCCTTCAGGGTTGAATGTAAAAGAAATATCTCTCTCTCTCTCTCTCTCTCTGTGTGTGTGTGTGTGTGTGTGTGTGTGTGTGTGTGTGTGTGTTGTACATGTTGAGTGCTCACTTCTCCAGCACTGAGACTCAGAGATGCCTGGGGCCAGCCTGTGGATTCCAACATGTCTTCATCAGATATCATGGCAGGCCTTCTGATTGAGCTGTCACTTGTATGGTACCAAGCTATATTACAATAACCTCACTGAGGATCATGCCCATTCAGCCCAACATTGTTGTGGCAACGAAAACAGAACGTTTAAATGAGAGGACCCCAAAATATAAAGCAGGAACTTGAAACAGTTCCCAGAGAGAGAGAGTTCAACCAGAGTCCAGAGCATTTTCTGACGTCCAGTCTCAGAGATTGAGGCTACAGAGAGCATCATGTCTCTCTCAAGGATAATTGTAAGTCTTTTTATAGTCACAAACAGATTTTAGTATGCATATTCACAATATATTAATTACAGTGATTAGCAAAAATTAGTTACTACCCAGCTATGCAATTCTACAATTACTCAAATCCTTTTATGATTAGTAAACAGTAATCACTGAATCACATGGTTACATTTTTTTATTCATACAGAAAAGAAAAAAATAAAATAAAATTCTTTGGGACTTCTTCAATCATATGTGCTAGTGGAGTAGCCAGGAATTCATTTCAGGGGGATGAAGAAATATGCTAAATAAAATCACAGCGTGATCTGTACAATTAAATTAAAACGTGTGATGTGTTCATGCATTTTGGGTGGATGCCAGGCAGTAGAAGAAGTGGGGAAATAGGCATGATCTAGTACATCTGACTGTTTTATTAATAACCTTAATAAGTTTAGTTCCACTGAAATTTATTAACATACCATGCTAGTAGGGAGGAATTATGTCTTACTTTATTAAACCAGATCTACCTTTCATTTTCTCCTCCTGCAGTAAAACCTCCAGTACTTCACATTATGTCTCCTCAATCTTCCTATGCCCAAGCCTAAGTGTTGTTAGCTGACTAGTAGCTTTTTAAACACGAATGGGAAAAATACATGATTATGATTGCTTAATCCTGTTTCTCACCATAGTAGCCGGTAGGCAATAAAATGTGATTAAACAAACTAAGGGGCATGTTCATTTCATATCTGTGGTGGTTAAGTATAGAATTGTAATTATGACTTTCTTGACTAATTATGAACATTGTTATAGCACAATTGCTATGCAAAACAATGCTATTCAACTCATATAATCAGTTGTGCTGTATGTGAACCACCCAAGAATAAGCATTTACAAATGTCATGTTTCCCCCAGCTACGCCTCTGCTATGTGCACTATATATCTCTGCACTCTACATCTGACTCAGCAGAGTAATTTTGATTTCATCCGAGATTAAACATTTATAGGTGTATATTGCAATGTTGTCTGAACAACACTGCTCAAAAGAAAACATTTATAGTCTTTAGTGCAGGAGGGTATCTGAAATCTAGTACAAACAGGCAGGGTTAAAGTAGATATCAAGACTGGAGCAAGGATTATACTTGTATTTAGACTTGTGGCCTTCCAGAAAATTGTCGAGAGCGCTATTAAAACAGCGGAGGAAAAGAACCACAAGGGAAGTGAATAAATGTAAAGTCATGGAGGTGTTAATGCTACAGTAAAACACATGAACACAAGAATTCCTCTCTTGGAATGCATTAAATTATGATGTGGTACATACTTCTTCTAAAGTACACACTTTATTCTTTCTAAAATTAGGTCTTTTTTTCCCTCGAGACAGATCAGCCTATGTCTCTCATGCACAACAAATTATAGGCTCAATCGGTTGCGGTTCCAGCAGACCAGAGGCTGAGTTCAACTACTGTGGTATTAGCAGGGGAAAGTAATTTAACATTATACGTTAATTAACACAGAGTCTGGTCAGTGCAATGCAGCAATCTCATGTGGAGCTCATGGGTGCGGTTTGTATTTTTAGCTACACTGGGCTGACATTCAGACTCAGTAGGTTAATTCATTTCTGATCTGTTCACAACAGGAGGAATAACAACTAAATCTCTTCCATTACTGGTTTTGGCATCATGAAATGGAGCTCATACTGAAATCATAACACTCACAAGTAGATTGTGATGCTGGGAGTGCAGAGGCTGTTAATGGGAAATAAATGAGTGCTGCTTCTGTGAGGAAAGGATAAAGCACAAAGTGTGTGTCCTACCCCAGTTCCTCTAAAATTAATGGGATATGGGGATGTGTGTGTTTGACCAGGAATAGGAGACGCATTAAGTTGAAGAAAAGTAAAGGTAAAGGTACACTTTTCATGGCCACATGACCAATCTATGTGAATAAAGATATTTTATGTATTGCCAAATTGAGGCAATTACAAATACATTAATATCACTCTTCACTAATACATGGGAAAAATGTCCAGTTGAACTCCATGTTTGTTGTAACTACAACAAAATCTAATTTTATAAATGCAATCTACATGTACATTCATTCATTCATTCATGTTCAGTCACCCCTTTATCCTGGTCAGGATCATAGTGGACCTGAAGCCTATCCTTGGAACCTTGAGCATGAGGCAGGAAAACACTCTGGATGAGACACCATTCTATCACAGTACACCAGGCACACACATTCATACCTATGTAGAATAGCCAGTTCACCTACTTGCATGTATTTGGGAGGTGTGAGGGTACTGGAGAATCTGGAAGAAACCCAAAAAATTATAAGAACACATGAAACTCCACACAGAATCAAACTAGGGACTCTGTAGCCCTGTGAGGCAGCAATGCTACCCACTGCACCACACATTCTATACTCTGTAGTTCAGAATAATCCATTCCACTGTAGAGGCTGTAGTAGGGATCAGTGGACTAAAGTTAGACAGGCACAAATATTAAAAAAAGGATATGTGTATGTGGCTGGGGGTAATTTTACATAATTCAGTCTGCAACATTCCTGCATGACTACCCTCAGCAACTCTTTAAATATTTTATCATGCATTTTAAATTATCCATAAATGAAGTTTTAGCAGGAATCCTTCAGTAAATGTGATAGACACTGTCCATGTCCTCATGTAACAAAAAAAAAGGAATAGCATAATCAAGCCTCATGGGTCATAGTGTTAAAGGCCACCAAGGAACCCTACTCTGATTGACTTATATCTCTGCAGGCTTGTTCATCAGCAAAACTGTACACACAGATGACTCATAGTCAGCTCGTTAATCGGAAATCACTAATTGCAAATTCCAGGAAAGAGATAATGAGTGCCAGCTGCTCCCTCTCTCATATTCAAATAACACCTTCACCACATTTAAAAGACAAGTTCTTAACCAATCTAGGTGAAATATTTGTAATAATGCATAAATGCAAATGATTTTATGATTAGTGAAAATCTTTCATTTGATGCAGTAAGCCACACATCAAAAGCACCATATTGGCTTTGTTGACTGCAAAAAGAACCAACACCGATATGTTTGTGTGGGAGTGATATTCGTCAGCTCGTCAGAGCTACTTCAGAAATCACTCAGCAACTCATGACTCATTGATGAAATAAATTAGGAAGTGGTATGGTTATCGTACTTAATGTTTTTCATGTTTTCTTCAAAGAAAAATCAGAGTTTGATTTAAAACTTAAAAATGAATGCTTTCAACTATTTATGGCTAGATGTTACTCTTACTCCTATACATCACACTTGAAGTTATGAAAGATGTTTATTTCTTTGATCTTTAATGGTATGCCACTGTGATCATTAGACCCAATGATGTGTTTTTACCCCCACACAAATGAAACATTCTTTTTCTGAGACCATACACTTGTTAAAGAAAATTTTCAGTGGTATAAAACCAACCCAGCCTTTGATGAAATTCACTCATTTTAATTGACACTTTCTGTGAGGAAGAAAAGCATAAATTGCTTCCCCTGGGTTGATGGTGCAAACGGAGGTAATCACTCTTTCCATTTGGAACATAGCTCACTGGCTTTTCTTGTTTGTGTGCTGTAACATAATTAGCTTTAAGTCTGAGCAAAGCTCATTTGAATTTCAAATGCAACCATTTTCATTTTTTAAACAGGTAGTCAGTCGAATGAGCCGTGGTTTATATGAAATGCCAGTGCCCTACAGGTGAAGAGTTATCAACAGGCTGGAGAATATTTTTATACCTGCCACTGTAAATTTGTCAGAATAATGAAATCTTCTGCCTAGTTTTAAGAAAGACATGTAATGAAAGAGTAAATTATAAAGGACCAGCACTCTAGCTATCTCCCACTAAAGCAACTATCCCATTAGGTCATGGGCACTCAGTCCTGACTCATCACTCAAAGTGCTGTTTCTCTGGATGAATACATCTTTGCTGATGTTTCAGACTGTTAGATAAGAAGTGCTTTGTTCATGAAGTGGGATGTCCCATAATGTCTGCACATGGAAATGTCAAGTTAGATTGCATTTTTCCAAACAAACCTTTTCTCTGCCTATTATTCTTGTACAGTCAAACAACAGAATTAACAATAAATGAAAGTTAATGTGTTTTTGATGCTCTTTCTCTAAAAGTTTTTATTATTAGCCATTGTCCATGAAAATATCCATCCATTATCTATACCACTTATCTGTCAGGGTTGTAGGGGAAGCTGGAGCC
>JAOTRR010000051.1:22510912-22527818 GCA_028570945.1 Gogo arcuatus
GTATGTATGCTTGTTTGTTTGTTTTCTTAATAAACACCTTTCCTGCATTTACATCTGCTATCAGCCCTCAATTACATGACAGCCACTGTCACCTCTGGCTTGCTAATTAGAGATCCAAATTTAAATTTATGTCAGATTTTCTGTGAAGCTGTTTTCTGACAATGCCAATTGTTAAAAGTTATACATAAATAAAATGTAATGGAATTGAATAGAACAGATTTGCCATTAAAACATATAATTTAAAATTATGGGGTAAATAAAAAAACTAAATACAAATCTCAAAAATTCAAATCTGACAAATACTAGTAGGATTGTAGGTAAATTAGACAAAAGGTAACCAATCTGGGATTCCTGGAGAAAGCAGATGCTTTCAGAGAGCCAAACAAATAAAATTTCCTACTGAAATAGCTAGATTTCTGCACTGATGTTAAACAGTCAGTGCTATGTATATGCCCGGTGTAATTACTATATTTAGGTAATGTTCTAGTTAGTTAAGCCACGCTAATATAAGATTGCTGGCAATTGCTTCCCAAGTTGGCTGCTAAATATGGATAAATTTGGCTATTTCAGTAGAATATTAAAATAAAATTGTACATTGATCTCATTAAGGTTCATTTTGTCCATTTTGAATCCACTTTACTCCATGTCTCTCCATTTTGCTTCATGGAGGCAAGCTTTCCAAATGACTGATTGGCTAAATGCTATGTTTGACCACTCTAAAAGCATCTACTTTTCCCTGGGAATCTCAGATGCTTCACGTTTGGCCTAAATGACATCCATCCATCCATCCATCCATCCATCCATCCATTTTATACTGCTTATCCGGTTCTGTGTTGCAGGGGCAGCAGTCTCAGAAGTGATTCCCAAACCTCCCTCTCCCCAGCCACCTCCTCCAGCTCCTCCGGTGGGATGCCAAGGCGTTCCCAGGACAGCCGAGAAATATAATCCCACCAGAGTGTCCTGAGTCTGCTCCGGGGTCTCCTCCCGGTTGGACATGCCCAAAATACCTCCCCTGGGAGGCGTCCAGGAGGTATCCTAGATAAACGCCCGGACCACCTCAGCTGGCTCCTTTTGATGTGGAGGAGCAACAGCTGTACTTTGAGCCCCTCCCGAATGTCCGAGCTGCTCACCCTATCTCTAAGGCTGAGCCCAGACATCCTGCAGAGGAAGCTCATTTCTGCCGCTTGTATCCACGATCTCATTCTTTCAGTCATTACCCAGAGCTTGTGGCCAGAGGTGAGGGTAGGAATGTAGATTGACCGGTAAATCGATATCTTTGCTGTATGGCTCAGCTCACTCTTCATCATGACAGATCGGTAGAGCATCCACATGACTGCTGATGCTGCACCAATTCGCCAGTCAATCTTACATTCCTTTTTTCCCTCGCTCGTGAACAAGACCCCAAGATACTTAAATTCCTCCGCTTGAGGCAGCAACCTATCCCCAACCTGGAGAGGGCATTCCACCCTATTCCGGCTGAGGACCGTGGCCATGGAGGTGCTGATTCTCATCCCAGCCACTTCACACTCAGCTGCAAACTGTCCCAGGGCACACTGGAGGTCACAGCTTGATGAAGCCAAAAGGACCACATCATCTGCAAAATGCAATGATGGGATCCTGATGCCCCCAAACTGGACACCTTCCACCCCCTGACTGCACCTAGAAATTCTGTCCATAAAAATTATGAACAGAATCGGAGACAAAGGGCAGCCCTGGTGGAGTCCATCACCCACTGAGAAGAAGTCTGATTTACTGCCGACAACGTGAACCAAGCTCTCGCTCTGTTCATACAGGGACCTAATGGCCTATATCAGCAGGCCCAGTACCCTACACTCCCAGAGGACCTCCCACAAGACCACGAGGGACACGGTCTTTTCCCAGCCTTTCCCAAGTCCACAAAGCACATGTGGACTGATTGGGCAACTCCCATGAACCCTCCATGCAATGTTGAAGAGGTGTGTCACCTAAGACAGCCCAACAACATCCAAAGCCTTCAGGAACTCAGGACAAATCTCATCCACTCCTGGAGCCCTGCCGCTGAGGAGTTTTTTAACTACCTCAACAACCTCAGCTTTAGTTATGGGTGAGTCCTCCCCCCAAAGTCCTCCAATTCTGCCTCCTCTATGGAAGGCGTGTCAGACGGGTTCAGGAGATCCTCAAAGTATTCCTTTCACCGCCCGACTGTATCCCCAGTTGAGGTCAACAGCACTCCATCCCTGCTGTAAACAGCATGGACAAAGCACTACTTTCCCCTCCTGAGTTGCCTGATGGTTTGCCAGAATCTCTTCACGGCTGACCGAAAGTTTTTTCCATGACCTCACCAAACTCCTCCCACGCCCGAGTTTTTGCTTCAACAACTGCCACAGCCACACTCTGCTTGGAAAGCCTCCTTCACCTTGATGACTCCCTTAACCACTGAAGTCCATCACTGGCACCAACAACCTTGCAACCACAGCTCCGTACAGCTGCTTCAGCAATGGATTCACGGAACATGGAACATTCAGACTCAATGTCCCCAGCCTCTCTCAGAATGCAGGAGAAGCTCTGCTGGGGGTGTGAGTTGAAGATTTCTCTGACAGGGGGGCTCTGCTAAATGTTCCCAGCACACCCACACTATATGTTTGGGTTTGCCAGGTTTGTCTGGCGTCTTCCCCCACCATCTGATTCAACTCACTACCAGTTGGTGATCAGTTGACAGCTCAGCTCCTCTCTTCACCTGTGTGTCCAAGACATACGGCCGCAGGTCTGATGATATGACTACAAAATCGATCATCAACCAAAGACATAGAGTGCTCTGTTATCAAGTGTATTTATGAACACCCTTATGCTTGAACATGGTTTTCGTTATAGACAGACTATGCCTAGCACAGAAGTCCAATAACAGAGCACCAGTTGGGTTCAGATCAGGTGGGCCATTCCTCCCAATTACAACTTGAAGCCTCAGGGAGGCAACTCTCTCGTTCACCGGGGTGAACTCCAATGTACTGGCACCGAAACGGGGGGCTATGAGAAAACCCACACCTGTTTGCCGCCTCTCGCCGAGGGCAACTCCAGAATAGAGTAGAGTCCAGCCTCTCTCCAGGAGTTTGGTTCCGGAGCCCATACCATGCATTGAGGTGAGCCCAACTATATCTAGCCAGTACCTCTCTACCTCCCGCACCAGCTCAGGCTCCTTTCCCACCATAGAGGTTACTTTCCATGTTCCAAGAGCCAGTTTAGTCAGCCGGGGATCGGACCACCAAGGCACCCGCCTTGTACGGCCACCCAATCCACAATGCACTGGAGCCTTATGGTTCCACCTGCCGTTGATGAACCCACAGGAGGGTGGACCCATAATGCTCTTTTGGACTGTGCCCATGGGTAAAGGAGCCTAAATTACAGGCTCACCGATGAGCCCCTCCCCATGCCTGGCTCCAGAGCGGGGCCCCGGTATCCCTGTTCCAGGCAAGATATCTGTGTCCTTGTTTTTCTTTTTCCTCATGAGGGTCTTCTGAATTGCTCTTTGTCTGGTCACTCACCTAGAGTCAGTTTGCCTTGGGAGACCCTACCATGGGTGATTGCCCCTGACAACTTAGCCTCTAGGATCACTGGGACACACAAACCACGATAAGGTGGCGATTCAGGGAGGGGCCTAAATTACATATAATCTGTATTTCTGAAATTTGGATTTTTGAGATTTGTATTTAGAGTAACACGTAATTACTTATTACACGTAATTATATGTTTTTAAAGTCAAATCACAGCTCTAGTAGGTTAAAAAATAAAGAAAAATAACTGTCAAAAATGTAAATACTGTATATCTATTTACATTGTTGTACTTAAATGTACTATTTATTTAATATAAAGTTAAAACTTGTATCTGCTTTGACCTTACTGATGGTTAGAATTTCATGGCTCCATATCTTAAAACAGAAATGTAAAGAAAAAAAATTCCAAGATATTGAATAGCTGTCTAGCCATATGAATAATGCAACACTCCACTGCTAATTTCTTGGGTTTGATAAACATATAAATGTGCATGAAGGATATTAAAATAAGCATTTTATTAAACTTGCTTTGCTTCTTTATTGTTTGTTCAATTTCTTCTGCAAGGGAGCTGCTCTGTGTGACTGCTGGAAACTCAATCATTTCCTTCTTTTTCATTGCCAGCTACTGATGGATTAATTCCCTAAACAAATGCCAGTGTTTGAAATTCAGATTTTAAGGACTTGTTTAAATGCAGAATTGTGATCTTGGCTGCAAAAGTGAACTATTTGTTTCTCACACCTAACGAGCCTCAGAGGTAGTGCTATACTGGGACAAATATCCAAAAGTCTAAATTCACTGATCTCTGCAAAACTCATATCAATCACATCTCTTTAAAGTGCTCTCAGTAAATGCAGTGAGGCGCTCAGTCTGTGTCTGGAAATAGTGTCCACACTGTAACAGAATGGGAAGTGGCTGTATTTGTTTGGGATTGACTTGAAGTGCATATGGTTCCACTTTGCACCAGTGCCAAAGGCCAAGAGGCCAGTCACTCTCTCTGCTTTCCTCTCCTTCTGTTTGTGTTCCCTATGTAGAATCACATTTAAGAAGGTCCAGGCATGCATAACCGTACATATACTATATGAAGAAGTAATGTTTTGTTTGAAAGCCTGAACCTTTTAGGGTTTTGCTCAGGTATACAGTATATCTCTGAATGTCTAGGAATGTGTTATTGACCAAGAACAATACAAATTTCCATATTGGAATGTTTCTTGAATTGGACCAACCTTGCTTTCTGTACCTCCATTCAGCACAACAAAAATCTTCATCTGCACAGCAAATAAAAAATGTTACATGCTATTCTTCTTATCAATTATTATTATAAATGAAAAATACTCTGCTAGACTTCTGGGAGCAAACTACCAACACAGAAGAGCACAGACAAACCAAATTTATGACACAGGAAATTTACTGTAGCTTTGCAGTTAAGAAAATAAATAAGCTCTTAAATAATATTAATGTATAAAGCCTGGCAACCTTTCAGTTCCCATGAATATGGCACAAACATAACTACTGCCAAATTTAATGACTCACTTCCACAAGCCAGGCTCTAAATTTACAAATGCCATGTTAACATTAGAAATTAGAATTCGATCATTTATGAGTGTGTACCTTGGATGCCGATAGAAGCACTTTGCCATTTGTTAGATTTCTCTCACTTTCATCATGACCTGCAAGCGTATTTCAAAGAGCCTGATTTGCTTAAAAGTGCACCGCCATTGCAACAAACAAATGCGTTTCTTGTAAATACATGGAAAGGCAAAGGGACTCTACAATATAGCAGTTTGACAAAAGAGGCACACTATATCATACCTACCTATATCAGCATGAGGGAGAGAAGGGAAAATCTACCATGTAGCACTTTCTCAGTGCTGCTAGAACCCAAGCCATAGCTCTTTATTTCCCCTGATGGATCTCCATCTGTGACAGCACGGGCAAATTTACAGTGGCTGATTAGATAGAGAGATGGTGAAGATACTATCAAAGGATGTCAAAGGTCTAAGTAATGAAAGCACATGAAATTGGGAGCAGACCCATGACCTTAGCATGACATATTTCTCCTGAAGTCAACTCCTGTCACACATGCTTTGGTCTGTGTGGGAGAGCTTTGAAGCAAGCAAGTGTGAGATGGGATCACTTGAGATCTGGTCACTTTGAGAAATCTGAGTAATATCGAGCACAGTATTCACAACACAGACAGCTTTGTCACGTGTCATCCTTTATTATAGTGAAAAGTTGACATTGGAATGTAAATGCACAGCATATGGTATTTGGGTTAAGCTATATTTAAGGAACTGAAAGCAATATCTTTAAGTATCTGTGCAATTTCACATTATGTACCTCTCCATTTAGGTTGATTTTATCCAGTGTACATTGTAAAAAGAAATAAGATCAAATGAAAATGAAAATGAAGAACTGATATTTACAAAAGCATAATTTTAACAATAAATGAATATTATGGAAGTAGTAAAATATGTTACATTCCATATAAATAATAAATAATTAAGTGGAAACAAATCCACATATTATAAATAGAATGAGCTTTCTAGCCATCTAAATTATGGCTATCGTTATTATCTAAATTATTATCTATCTGCTAATAGGGGGAAAGAAAGCAGCCAGTTTAGTACTCAGTAAGCCAGCCGTGAACGCATATTTGCTGTCTGTACTGTGAATTAATGTGAGGTACTTGACACTGTGTGTGTTCGTGTGTCACTGGGTAGAGGGGTTATGTACCAGGAAAGTATGATGGATGGTGTGCAGACTACAGGGGTTGGCATTCATTAAGAGGGAAGGCAGACACCATGCCAGGGTAATTGTACTGTTTATTACCATTTCCGTTCATATATCAAGCGCAGAGAAAACAATGGTTGGTGTCAGTGGGTGCATGTGTGTGACGTCTGACCATTCTATGTGTCTGCACAGAGCTATCAGCTAACATCAATTCTGAGGTCATCATGGCTCTAACAAACATATCCAAAATACTAAAACAACAACCACTGCATCTGTTGCTCGGATGCATAATTTATTATTGCACATATGGCCATTAGTCAAATGTCGACAAGTAAACAGCAGACCAAAACAGGGCCGAGTTTCCCACAAAAACATTCTAAGAGTGATGCTGACCTCTTAATATCCCTAGGAATTAAATGTTTATAAAACGTCACTAACATACTTTGTTCTAGGGTATTTCAGAACCAGGAAGAGTTTAATCAAAACAGCATAACAGAACAGGGGTGCTTTCTCCAGGTTTCACATCATCTTAATGAGGCTGGAATGTAGACTAATGAGGCTGCAAAGTAGAGCAGGCCCCCATGTCCACTGGAGAGGGCATGTTAAGTTCATTCTTTATTTAAAGGCTTGTCATCTATTTCCTCCCCTCATATCCTGAGATGATAATGCCATTGCTCCTCCTGACACCTCTCTGTCCTCAGCACACACTCATATTGCCGCCTCCAAACACAGGAAATGACCGTATCCTCACCTTATTAACCTTATTCACCTCACATGCACACACAAATACTGTACGGTAATGATATGTTAGCACATCACTACATCCCATGCATAGGAAGCAAAAAAAACAAACAAACTTGAATTGAATTTCACTTGGTGGTGAAATCTAAACTGTTTTCATGATGTTCATCAGGACTTCCTTGAAGAAAACCAGACAAAGACACTTAAAAACAAAAACAACCAGAGATCTCCGCAGTAGTTTACATTCAGACCTTGCAGGTAGGTATTTGATCTAAAAGCACGTGAGACACTGTAGTTTATCATCTGAGGATAAATAATACAAAAAGATTTTAGATAATATGAAAAGAACTTGAGCTAGCTGTTTCCTAAGGGGAGTTAAGAACCAGTTCCCAAGAGGGTCACTCAAGATTTCCTTAACTTAAATATATGTAATGTAATTTTTGCAAATTTCTGGAAAAACCCATGTTGCTAAAGTGGATGTAAAGCACTGCCAAAGGTCAGTCCAGCTTCATGGCTGAATCATTATATAGCATGTATGCATGTTTTATAGCATGTATGCCAGACATGATAGTACAAGCTATTCCCTACAATGATCTAAACTCCCTTGGCTTTTATTGTTCTATTCAGTGGCCTTTTTCCCCATTAACATTTTGGTTTTGAAGAAATTTAGCATATTTACAGAGCACACAGTGACAGGGAAGTGATGAAGAAGTGAACTCTGTGTTTTGCCTCAGTGAATGATGTACATGCTGTAACACATTACTACACAGATTCAACTATCTGAATGAAAAACAAAAGGGTTTTTTTTTTTTTTTTTTTGCTTTTGTCAAACAAAGAAAGCTGCATTGGTAATTTAAAAAGTCTTCTGATGACAAAGAACTGAAGCACAGGAAGAGAGAAACAATAGGATGAAAATCACACTTCAGGTGTTGTGTGATAAAGATACTATCAGCAGAGATGACTGGGTCTTTATGGACCTGTAAATTAGCCTCCTACAGTTTTGAACCAGATTTTGAAAGGGCAGTGTCTGGGTTGAGTAAGAGCACCTGGGATCTGACCAGTTCTGTCACAGTAAGTGAGGTAATTACAGCATTATATTTCCTCCCACCAGCTGCCCTGGCAAACGTCACAGAAGCAGTGTGATACAAGCTGACTGATTGGGAATAATTGCCTCAAGTTCGAAAGGCTTTTGAAAAAGCGACAAGAAGGAGGGAAGTCTTTTTCACAATGACGCAGAATGCAGTTTCTAAGATTTTTTCTATGAATGGAGCAAATGCAGAGCTTGAATACACAAACAAGTGGAAAACAAAGAATTCCTCCTGCTGACATTTGCTAAAGTTGGAGGCAGTGGGGATTCAGAAAGTCATATCTACCAACTACATCAAACTACACTGATACCTTAGAATATTTATTGGTTAAGATTCTGTAGTTTTCTTCATCATTCTGGCATCGGATGTACTTGGGAAACATAAAGGTTGTTAGTTGTAATCATCTGTGAAGTGTCCTTTGGCTTTACCCCTGCTGAATAATGTTGAAAAAGAGAGCATTAGACAGCACGTGTTTTAGTGGAACAGAGAACATGATAATCATGATAATGTTTCTCATGGAGCACTGCAATATGGCATATGTTAAGTAACATGGCTACAAATCCTTTCAAAAATGATTGCCTTGCCTTAACAGTCTGAAATAAAACAATGTCTGAAAAAAGACAGTCTCCTTATTAAGGCTGCAAAAAAAAAACAATATATTAATAGGTGATTATTCATTTGAATTAATCAACAAATAATTGATTAATATGCATAAATATTAAATGGCATAAATGAAAACAACTGAAACAAATATCATTTGCTATTTTTGTTCTCTATTTTTAAATAATTTACTGTGAAACCAAAATATGAGGAGCATAACATTTAAAGAAAAAAAATTCACTTTGCTCTAAGTCAATTAATATTCCCTTTTACAGTAACAATAACCAATTTATATTACAAATTAAATTAAGTGTGAAAAGGGACTTATTTAAAAGCACAGGATGACTGAAAATTGTGGTTATAAATGGATCTGTACCTCTATATCTAAACTATGCTAAATCACATTTTAACAGGCCAAAATTAAAACAGATTAAACATAAGCGGACTCATTAGACTATGAAAAAATAGCCAGCCTTCAACTACTTAGTATATTTCACTCACCAAGCAGAGTTTTCAAGTGCTTTCTTTTTTAATCTTCATGAATCAATCTGCTGCTATGAAATTTATCTCCACTTTGCATATTCTTCTTTTTTGAGGGGTTAAACTATCTGTGATAAATGACAAACATTTTTCCACATTCGGTCTGATGACTTAGTTCGACTTCTTGTTATCTAAGCAATGGATGTTGCAAATGAAACCAGTTTATCTGTTTCTGTGTTCTTTAAAACTGGATTAAGAGTGTTGGGCCTGAAAACAGTGCTGTGTGATGTAATAGTAACATCATTGATGCTGCCCCCAGTAGTTTCACTATAGTATTACATTCTACGCAGTAATGGAGATCGGGGCACTCTTACATTCTTGCAGTGGTGGAAAATACTTGAGTAGTTGTAGACCAGTAGACAGTAGAGTAGACCAAGATGAAGTGCTTGGTGCAGGAGTCTACAGTGCAGCGCTCAGGGCTTGACCTTGGTGAGACACAGGAGGAACCTGGCCCGGAATCACTCCACAGCGCCCAGAACACCAGAAGCTTTGTCACCAGGCAGAGTAGTCCAAAAGGTATGGGTGAAATGGCCTCCAGCCAGCAAACAGAAAGTGTGGCACCAATTTAGGGAGGACGCTGCCCAAATAATGTCAAACATGTGGAAGGGGGATGCTGAAAGCCGCCTGCACGCTATGTCTGCAGTCATTGTGAGCTATGGAGCAGAGCGATTCAGCCTGGAGAAGAAGAAGACTGGTAAGACACCTTATACCATGAACCGTAGAGCAGAAAAGATCCACCAGCTCTGACAAGAGCTCCGGGCCCTCACAAAGCAGTACAAGCGTGCCAAGGAGGAGGAGAAACCACAACTTGCTGAGCTCAGGAATATCCTCAGGAAGAAGCCCATGACCCTGCAGAGGGCAGAGTGGCACAGGAGAAGGGGCAGGGAGAGAGCCAGGAAATGAGCTGCTTTAATAGCCAACCCCTTTGGTTTTATAAGGGAGTTGCTTGGCAGCCTCACATGCTCCAGATTAAGTAGATCAATTTCTTCATGTGACTCTGCATGATCCTATGAGAAACCAGGAATTGGAACATCAGAGAGCCCTCATTGACCATCCAGCCCTAGAAGTCTACTTTGACATGAGGGAGCTGAGCCTGAATGAGATGCAGGAAGTGTTGAAAGTAGCTAGAGCCAGCTCAGCCCCTGGACCAAGCAGAGTGCCTTATAAGGTGTACAAACACTATCCAGAATTACTCCATCTCCTCTGGAAATTACTGCGAAAAACTTGGTGAAGGGGAGTTGTTGCCAAGCAGCTGAAGCTTGCTGAAGGTGTCTGAATTCTCAAAGAGGAGAATTCCACAGGCATTGAGCAGTTCAGGTCAATCTCACTGCTCAGTGTCAAAGGCAATATTTTCTTCAGCATCATGTCCCAGCAGCTGACAGACTTCCTGCTTAAGAATAACTATATTGACACCTCAGTGCAAAAGGGTGGAACTCCAGGGATGCCAGGCTGCCTTGAACATACAGGCATAGCTACCCAGCTTATTAGAGAGTCACGTGAGAGGAAAGGAAATCTGGTTGTGCTGTGGCTAGACCTGGCGAATGCATATAGGTCAATACCACACAAGCTGGTTGAGACCGCGCTGAATAGGCACCATGTTCCCAGTAAGATCAAGGACCTCATCTTAGATTAATATAACAACTTCAGTTTGAGAGTCACTTTTGGGCCAGTAATATTAAGTTGGCATCAACTAGAGAAGGGTATCATCACTGGCTGTATAATTTCAGTCATCATCTTTGCCCTGGCCATGAACATGGTGGTAAAAGCTGCAGAACTGGAGTGCAGAGGTCCATTAACCAAGTGTGACAACCCCCCCATCAGAGCCTACATGGATGACCACACAGTCACCACATCCTCTGTACCAGGGAGCAGATGGATATTACAAGGGCTGGAAAGGCTCATCAAGTGTGCAAGGATGAGTTTCAAGCCTGACAAGTCCAAGTCACTTCTCCTGAAGAAAGGCAGAGTCTCTGACAAATTCCACTTTTTCCTGGATGGCACCACAATTCCATCTATCAATGAGAAGCCAGTCAGAAGTTTGAGGAAACTTTTTGATTACAGCCTCAGACATGCGGCAGGCATCCAGACATCTATCAATGAGTTGGAGACCTGGCTTAGTAGAGTGGACAAGTCAGGACTGCCCAGGAAATTCAAGTGCTGGATTTAACAACATGGCATCCTGCCTCAGATCCTGTGGTCATGGTGCTAGTTTATAATGTACCCATTGCATCAGTAGAGACAATGGAGAGGAGAATCAGCAGATACCTTCGTAGGTGGCTTGGCTTACCACGTAACTTGAGCAGTGTAACTTTATATGGGAATAACATTCTGCAGCTTCCTGTCAACAGTGTCAGAGAAGAGTTCAAGGTCTCCCGTACTAGAGAGGCATTGCAATACAGAGACTCTAATCACCCCAAAGTCTCAGCAGCTGGCATTGAAGTCCACACAGGCAGGACATGTAGTGCTGCTAGAGACCTGGAGATGGCAGAAGCAAGGCTGAGGCACAAGGCAGTCATTGGGAGAGTGGTGATGGGAAGGTCAGGCTTGGGCAACTTTCTGATGCCTAAGTATGATAGGGTCCAGGGCAAGGAGAGGCGACTTCTGGTCCAGGGAGAAGTGAGGGGAGCTATGGACAAAGTAAGAACAAGTAGGGTGGCAGGCATGAGTGAGCAGGGGGCTTGGATGAGATGCGAGAATGCAATGGAATGAAGGCCCACTTGGTCTAACATCTGGCAAGCAGAGCCCCAACACATAAAATTCCTAATCCAAGCTGTATATGACAACTTACCTAGCCCAGCAAACCTCCACCTATGGGGCAAGACTGACGCACCTTCCTGCCCCTCTCTGCTCTGGGAGGGGGATGCTCGAGCATATGTTTAGCAGCTGCCCGAAGGCCCTAGGGGATGGGCGCTATCGCTGGCATCATGACCAGGTGCTGAAGGCAGTTGCCGAGAGTGTCTCCTCAGCCATAACAAACAGCAGGCCCAACTGCCCTCCCAGGAAGCAGACGACATTCATCAAGGCAGGAGAGCAGCCCAAACCAAAACCAAAAGCTTCAGCGGGTCTACTTTCCACTGCATAGCACTGGCAGCTAATGGTAGACCTAGGCAAGCAGCTGAAGTTTCCGGTGCACACTGTAGTAACATCACTGCGACCAGATATTGTCATTTTGTCAGAGGCTTCAAAACAGCTATCCCTGATGGAGCTGACAGTGCCCTGGGAAGAACACATAGAGGAGGCCTTTGAGAGAAAATGTGCCAAGTGTCAGGGACTTCTGGAGGAGTGCTGGAAACAGGATTGGCAAGCACACTGCCACCCAGTGGAAGTAGCCTGCAGAGGCTTTGCTGGCTGCTCTCTTTATAGAGTCTACACCCTGCTGGGCATGAGTGGGCCATTGAGGAGGATCACCATTAGGACTGTAACAGAGGCAGCAGAGAGAGCCTCCATGTGGCTGTGTATTAAGAGGGGGAATGAATGGGCTAATGATGCTGGGACACAAGTCGGGGCTTAATCAACCCTGACTGCGTTGCCTGGGCAAGGGTGTATGATGGTGTGAGACCCGAAACACCCAATGAACCCAGGAAACCTCACTGGCGATGTGTCCCTGCACATCTGTAGGAAGTATCTTTTACCTTACCCACTTCATTACTAAACTTAAAGATTATTTTGTCATATTTGTTCTTTACTTAAGTGTTATTGAAATTAAATACTTTTAATTACATTCCCAATATAAAAAACTTATCTTTCACTACTTTTTTTATTTAGATCTTCAAAGTACTAATTATAAATCTTGAAGGTCTGTTCTTCTGTCATCCAGCCAATGACTACACTTTATATCAATCAAATGATCTCAGTTTAGCATCCAATCATTTCCATTTAGTATCCAATCATTTAACTTCAGCATCCAATTATTTCACTTAGGCATCCAATCAAGTTCATCAATGTGGGAAAAAAACAACAAAAACATTGCCAAGTCATCATCATCATCAACAACTTCTCATGCTACAAAATTAAGCTAGCTGCACACTATAGCTATCCATGTTTGTCTGAAGATGGCTATGCCTCCAGACTGTAGTGTTGGCAGTCAGGATGAATTCCCCTGGTTCTATTTCTGTAAAATATATCATTTTATATGAGCATTTGCTTACCCCAGCATTATGAAATGTCTCCTTTTCCTCCCTAGAAAGCATGAACTCCATCAAATTTGAAAAAGCATGTTGGTAAGTTTAGCTAATTGGAACTATGCTGGCCAAGATTTCTTTGCTAATGCTAGACTAAACTGGCTTCAATTCTTACTTGGCTAGGCAGCAAGTCAAATTCTAGCTAATGCTAAATATTGGTTAATTACTTCATATTTTATTTCTGATTAATTCATTTTGAAATGATGATTGTGAAACTTTCACTTAAGCATAATTTCTCAGTACTTTTTCCACCCTTGCATTTCTGTTGTTGGTCAAGTAAAAAACTAGTCGAAAATAAAAACCCATGTTGATATTTTTTATAGTTGACATGATCTATTATTCAGACAGATTTTTGCAGCCCTGATTCTTATATAGCCTTATACTATTTTTTCTTATATCTAAAAATGATAATATTGTTTATTTCCAAGAACAATATACTGACATTGTAAACACCTTTCAGTTATAGCAGCGCTTATATTGACACAGCCACACACTCACTTACAAATAAGATCAAACATGTCATGCCACAAAATGTATTTAGTCGCTTATAACAACTTTATGGTTTGCTGTTTTCATTGTCTGCTATGGCCTCTTGACTAATTTGTTGTTCATGCTACACGTAAATGGGAACACGCCTCATCTGTAATCTTCATTTAAGCTATTTAGCTACATATTGATTAGTTCAAGCCAGACACCTTTGTCACAGGAATTAATCTTGATGTCATGATTCAAAAGCAGCAGCAATGTCATCTCTTTGTTCTTTTCCAAACTAATGAAATCCCAGTTAATCTACAATTAACAGTGCAATTAACTTACTTAACGGGATAAAGATTTGACATTAATATTTCTTAGAAATTTGGTCCATTCTTTAGTTGTTCATCTATTTAAATGTACCCAGTATACTGAGGTTTGTATGTTAAGCTCTTCTATATTTTGAGTGTGATATAACGGCTTCCTTGTTAGGTTATGAGGTGAAAGTAGGAAATATTTAGGACTACATAAGTCTTCTGCTAAATCTGGGGGTTCACAGGCATATAGAGTTATATTAAACTGGGATATTTTGATACTGTCACCCCAAACAACCCCCCCCCCCCTTCCCGCAACATCAAGTGATAAGAGCATACTTAATAATCTGGTCTCTCTCTGTTGAACTGTATGTGTACTCCTGCTACATAATGTAATGCCAGAGTCTGGTCCTGACACACTTCTTCTTCTACTACTTCTTCTTCTTCTTCTTTTGGCTCCTCTCACCCTATCAGACCTGCCTGATTCATCCAGATGCTCTACTTGTCCTTGGAGCTTTTGTTGTTGTGGACAGTTCGACATGGGTACCCTAAAGATTTGCACTGCCCAAGTCTAACCTTTTTTCAGTGGATAATTTCACCTGGATACTGTAGATTTGTACATTCTAAGAACTGCCCTGTAATCATAAAAGATGTACTGTGCTTATCCCAGGACCCTTATTTAGAATATGCTCATAAGAGTGTCTTTTCAACACACAAAATACTGTTAGTCTTTGTTCTTTTACAGCTGTATACTCTATATTTATAATCGCACTATCCGGTGTCACCCAGAAGAGGTTGGGTTCCTTTTAAGTCTGTTTCCTCTCAAGGTGTCTTCCTCATGTTGTCTGGGAGGATTTTTTTTTTTTTGCCTCTGTCACATCTAGCTTGTTCATTATTAAGATCCAGATTTCTATAAAGCTGCTTTGGACAATGCCTGGTGCTTAAAGTGCTTTATAATAAAATAGAGTTGAATTTTATATCTGCAGTCTACCCACTGGTGAGAGAGTTATTCTAAATGTCACCGCTAGAAGTAGCTACAGTACGGTGACTGATGCAGTGCTATGAAAGTTGCTCTAACTAACCAATGAGTTGCTCGTATATCCACATCACACGCCTGTGAAATATGATCAAGCTTGCATAAGTATCTGCTAGTTAGAAACACCTCAGCACTGTTTCCATGTCATATGAACTGCTTCCCATATGTGCTGCAAATTGGCTATTGGTGGAGCTTTCCTCTGAGTAATTTACTCAGTACTTCCTTCACAGATGTTGGTCTGGATTGAGATCTAGTGACTGCACAGGCCTTGGCATTCAGCTGTATAGCCTGGATCTAGAATTATTCCTGGGCAGTCCCTGCTGTACAGCACGGGGTGGAAGAACACATTCTCATATGTACACACTGCAGTCATAAAGAGCTATAGGTCTATATGACATTTCAAAATCTGCTGTCACTGTTGAAATGTTTCTTTACTATCAAAATTCCACACATTCCTGCTTCTTCTTAAAGACCCCATCTATAAATGACTCGCACAGTCACACTAACCCTAACCCTGACCTATATTAGCTAACATGATTTAATACAGAATTTAAAAGCACTATTTAATCTCATTACAGACGCAAAAAAGTAGAAAGGTCTATAACCAGGTTGAAGAGAGAGAAGTTAAGAACACCAGGGAGAATTCTAAGACTTACATTCATGATAAACATGCTGGGCTGATGAATGAGATCACTCAAACAAACAAATCAATCTCATTTTAGGCACAGAACATAAAGTGAGGGAAAAAGAATAAGAAATTTTTGCCACTGATTAATCTGTCAGTTTAGCCATTAATGTGCATAATTACCAGCTGTTACAAAAACATTACCAATGCTGAGTGTTAACATAAACTGTCAGATGTTGATACTTCAGGATGTGCACTCCCGATGGAAGCTTTACTGCAGGACTGTTCGATAAAAGACGCAATCAAATCATGTGTGGAAAACAAGCATTTGCTGCCATGGCACACTGGCTCCTGTCTATTGTTCATATGAAGTGCATGTGGTAGAATGGAACATACAATGATGGAGTATATAAAGGCTCCGAAGGTTGGGGAGGGGAGTGGTTGCTGGTGTTAAAAGGGGTCAAATGAGGATAATCCCATTCAGAGTCACTTAGGGCAGTGAATATATTTTGGGCTATGTTCAGAGGAATATTTCTCTTTTTCCTAAAAGATGACTTTTTCCTATAAAATGGAGGAATAAAATTGAATAGTTGAAATAAAAAAAAGAAAAGAAAACAGCTGTCACTTAAAATCAGACAATTATGCCAATATGATTACAGATACAGCTACCATATTATAATGTTCCAGGTTTGGCCTAAATGAAGAGATAATGAGTGTACATTATGTAAATACTGAATACTTCATGAAAACACACACACACACACACACACACATCTAGATTCGAGTCAAAGTCATGATAACACAAAGATCATTGTTATTGGCAGTGTAACCTTCACATTAGGCCCATACACTGTCTCTACTCTGAACCTTGGTCTGAACTTTGCTGTACTTTGCACCTGAGCATATTCCAGTAGTGGATCTGATTACTGCAACAGAATCTGCTATTTGAAACAACAGTATTCCATACAACATTGCAAAATACCAGGCTACCATCTTAACACCCCCCCCCCCCCCCCCCCCCCCCCCCCCCCCCCCCCCCCCCCCCCCCCCCC
>JAOTRR010000051.1:22550189-22566682 GCA_028570945.1 Gogo arcuatus
TCCTCTCAAGGTTTCTTCCTCATGTCATCTGAGGGAGTTTTTCCTTGCCACCGTCACCACAGGCTTACTCATCAGGGATAAATAAATTTATTAGAGATAAAATTACTTCATATGCTTAAAGTCTTTATTTTTTTGTAAAGCTGCTTTGTGGCAATATCTGTTGTTAAAAGTGCTATACAAATAAACCGACTTGACTTGACACTGTACAACACTCCAAGAAATATAGCACAGCTGAGACTACTCTAACACTCCTCCTGTTCTTTTCCCTTTAGTTCAATTGTGCACACTGTAGATGTGGCCTAGCCTTGATCATTCATTAAGAGGGTAATTATCTGTAATCACTTTGTTGAAGAGCCCACAGTTGAGCTGAGCATCCAGCCACAGCCAGCAACATTGATGCTCTAGCAGTGGTCATATTTTGATAGGAGATAACAATTGACTGTTAAAAAGTTTGGACAGCGTAACATCTCTAAAATGTGAAGTAACCATAGGTCTAGCACCCTCACTGGTTATTTTCCATGTCTTTTTTCTCATCTAAACTGTCTTTCCATCTACAGTGTCTAATTCGAACAGTTAGTTTTCCTTATGCTGATATCTATATATTTTCCCACAGAAGTTATTTTTTTAAAGGTCATTGTTCTATATCATAAGAAGGCATGGATACACTTGTGAATGAAGTGATTAACAGCCTTGGCCACGTGCTGGACCTTAGTATTGAGAGAAGGAGGCAGGCCTATTAAATAAGTAGGTGTAACTCATTTTGACTCTCGTTGCTACTGCACAGACTCTGGCTCCAGATAGCAGCAGAAAGTCCCTACTGCGCAAACTCCGGTTCCAAATTTGACAACATTGCAGAGGAATTTTGGCTTCATTTCTATAGAGTGGATAGAGCCATGCCATCCATGTTTTTTACAGATGGGAGAAAATATGTGAGAGAGAAAAAGATGCAGAGACACAGAAGCAAAGATAGAGACATAGAAAAAAAAAACAGAAAGAGAATGTAAAATAATTCTTTTGCTCACTTTCCCTGTACCAACTGTTAGGGAGCAGGAGAGCAGCATCCATCAGAGCAGCTGGTTTTAAGATGTTGCTGCTTGCTGCCAGAAAGCCTTGAATTTTAACAAAACACTACCTCAAAACAGAGATTATAACAATCATAACTCAGATTAAATGAGACTCCAAAGCCAACATGTATGTGTCATCAAAACTGAGGACTCTTTCTGGATTCAAATGCAAATGCAGTTATTCTGCACAAACAGCCAATGCTAGACTGAAATATAGTCACAACTTACAAAAATTAGCTGATAACTGATCCAGTCTAATAACTTGTTTTTATACAGTCTTATACAGAGTCATGTAGGTTAAAGGTATATTGACTATACACTACAGAGTAAGTTTGCACATGGCCAAATGAACAGTACCACTGCTGCAGTGCTGTTATAACAGCATCTTTATATGAAAGTAACCCAAACAAGTCCCAGGGGCATGGAAAAAAGAAAGGTGCTATAATTTGGCTTGATCAGACATTACACATGGCCCAATTTACTCAAAGACAATGAGTTCATTTGTTTAGTTTTGGGACAATTAACTGCTCCAGATGTTGGTATTCTTTGTTCTGGACTGAGGAGACATGTTGAGGCTCCAGAACACTGCAGCCAGTTTTGTCCTTTCCTGGTTTAGACTTCTCTTATAAACTTAGATCCTTTCCTTTGTATGACAGTGGATTTTCCAAAGCAGCTGCTTTAGCATTCACAGCTCCTCCACAATAAACTCTATCCCTAAGTAACCTGCAAGCATCAGAAAGGGGATTTACTGCAGTGAGTCAGTCAGGACACAGACAGTAATTGTTCTTGGTACCTTGCTGATACATTTTTAAAATCATGGCTGGCTAATGATTTTATTCATGTATAATCATTTTTTCCACTATGAGAGACTCAATTGAAAACAAAGAGTTATACACAAAGGTCCAGATTTTCCATTGTTCATTGCTCAAATCTGATTTTCCAGTGGTAAGCGTCTGTACAAAGTCACCTGTCTGATGATCAAAAGATGGATAAGTTGCAGATGTGTGTCTTTATTTTAATGCAAAACTGTGGGAACAGAATGTTTCATTGCACATATTAACAGCTGGAACCACACTTTTGGCTCTGGGATTCACTTCTTGGCTTCTTAAGTGAAACAACGTAAAGGAGAAATAAATAAGCATATTTTTTCCTTATTTTTTGTGTGTCTTTCTGACATGGCACATGCATTATCAGAATACTAACATTAATTAAGAGCAGTTTAAGTCACTAAAAGGTGAGCCTTCACTTTTCATGGCCATAACATAACATACAGGCTTGCATCTCAAAACAGAGATTTTTCTTATGTTTACATGTACACATGTATACAATGCCTTAAAAGTAATGTGTTTTCAAGTCATTTAAAGCTTATGAAACATAAATGAATGGGTGTAATGGGCAAACCAAAGACTACATTCCATTTGAAGTCAAGCTTTCAAGCTAGTACTGAAATCAATTGAATGTACCATCTGCTTTAGCAGCTAACCCCTGGAGCAACATGTCATGATGACAAAGTTAAAAAAACAAACAAACAAACAAAAAGACTTGACTAAATCTGTGCTGTTGATACATTAGTTTGATAAAGTGGCAGCCAAAAATTATGCTGGTATTCACATCCTGAAAGTGGTTCCCAAACCATTATAAATTACCCAGTTTGAAGAATGTGTGCCAAGCATAAACAGCATAAAACCTAGACATGCTGCAGAATATACAGATTAAAGATGTAATGCAGGATAATGTGTCTAGCATGGACGTGGAGATGATTTAAAACAGTTAGTAAATTATATTCACCAGCAGGGAGGCAGAAAAAGATTGGTGGAAGTTAGAGGGAGTGTTTTGAGGGTGTCGTTATGTCTCATTTTTATGATCGTCTCACATACATCTTTACTTATATACTAGTTTCAGGCATCTAGACTATATATGTATGTGTATGGAGTAATGCCACTGCAGTTCAAAAACACCGAGTGTCAAACAAGGCTTTCGCCAAGTTCTGGTATATTACATCATCTATGCAGCAAACACACAGACATAAGGTCTGTATGAAAGTGCCAGTGTTACTGCATACCAGAGGGGAACAAACACATGCGCATAATGATAAAGCTAAGAAGACTTGCATACTGTCAAGAAGTCATGTGAACATATATTATCATGCACTTCTGTGTTCTGAATATATTATAGCAGGCAAACACATTTTGCAGCTGAACACTATACAGTGTCCTATGCCACTGGTGTGTCAGGCAGCATTCAATGGCAAAAGTGGTTTAAATGTTTTTCCACAACGTTCCAGCGTTCCAGATACAATAAATGATGGAAAGAGGAAAGCCAGATGGAATGGAAAGCAGTGAGGAAGGAGGATATGGCATAGGTTCATATAGAAAAATACATGATATACAACAAAACAGTAGGAAAAATTGCAAACCAAGCAGCATGACATCCTTCCTAAAACAATGCAAGTGTCCTCTACTGGTTCATGCATCAAGGGCCCTTTCTCCACCAAGGGGGACGCAGGACGGAGCATAGCACGGGGGGAAGCCAAGCACTTCCTGCCCCAGTTCTGGCACACAGAAAGACTCTCACGGGAACAGGGCATAGGAGCAGGAAGTAAGTGTGTGTGTGTATGTGTGCGCATGCGTGCGTGCGTGCGTGCGTGTGTGCATGTGTGCAGCAGGCAGGCACAGTTGGAGCCCCACTGCCCATGGTCCTGGATGGAAATCTGGCATCATGACAGGAACAGATGTAAAAACATGCAGGGACACATACATTCACACAGCCAACAAAATCTACCACACACACACACACAGCGATCCATGGCAGCAGATCAAAGATCACATCATCAGATGACCTACTCTGCAGATGATTATAGATTAAAGAAGGAATGAGAAAAGACAGCAGGGTGCAAATGACACAGATGAACTCCAAACACACACACAAACAATCCTCCCACAATCTCATAAAAAAAGATCATGATATCATCTACAATGAAGCAGTTATCAGTTATTATCTACTTACCTACACTGATTGTCTGCTTAACATCACCTTTACAGTGCCTTGTATTTTCTGTTAAAACCTAACTGAAATTGACTTATTTGGAATTATATGCTATGAACCTACACAAAATAGCCAATATATATTATAGGAGAGGGAAGACACAATATAGTTTGCAAATTTATTTACAAATAAAAACATAAAAATTGTGATTGCAAACAGCTATTTACAGGTGCAAAACCCATTAATTAGTTCTTGTGCAGTCAGTTGCTGTCAGAAGTCACGTAATTAACTGAATGGTGTTCATCTGCATGCAATAAAATTGTCACATGATCTCCATAATAAATACACCTGCTCATGAAAGGCCAGAGTTTGTGAGAAAACACATCTAAACAAACAACGGCATGAAGATCAAGGAGGTATCAATCCATGTCAAATAGAACGTTCTTGAAACATTTACTAAAAAATGGAAAGAATATGGCACAACTGTGACTATGTGTACAAAAAAAAAAATTATCTACCAAAAGTGACCAGGTAAAGAGGGGATTAGACAAAGAAGCAACCAAGAGGCCAATTAACTCTATTTTAGTTCCAGGTTGAAACAATATAAAATGTGATAAAGTTCAAGGGGGTGAATACTTATGCAAGGCATTGTACCTCATCTGTACTCATGTAGTCTCATAACTTTTCCAGATTGTGGAAAAAGATACTGTACTTCTGCCATAACACTTACTGCAAAGCAGACTATACAGACCCAGAGGAGTGTAACTGTAACCCTGTTTCCCTTATCCAGCACACCTCTCAAACTTACACTCCAGCTGATGGATTGCAGTTGATGTTAGAACCCCAAATACCCACAGAGTAAACTGGGGGAAAAAAACGGTGAGCAAACAGATCACAGAGGTAAATGAACTGAGGAGATTAGCTCAGAGCTCCCATACAGAATGAAAGCCACACACAAGGAACATGTTTTAGTGCTCTTCATTGTTCAGGGCATTTTCTGGAGCCTCTGCCTTCCTTAAAGAAACTGGGACAAGGCTTTTGGAAGACTGTAAACAATGAGACTAGCTGTAGTGCAATTGGTAATACAGGATCTCTCCAGCAGCAGATTGAGATTAGCATATTTTTGAGGTGTTGCTCTCTAGATAAAATGTGTTTTTAAATTCATCCTGAAATTCATGGTTAATATAAAAGTTGGACAATGTGCTGAACGGCAACTACTGTTTCATATTTTAGTACTGGCAATATTATGATACATTCGAAAATTTGCAACTGTAAAAAAGTGTGGAGGTGTGAAAGCAACCCAAATGCCCTGTACTATGTGGCTTGGGTGTTTCTTCCATTTTTGTAACAATAAGACCAAGCTTTGGGCTGAGCAAAGAACTTGTAAAAATGTAAAACTTGCTTCACTGAAAGATACTTATGGTAGAAATGAATACACATTATAGTAGCTACTGTATAAATAATCATTAAAAGCCATGCCCTGTGCACTTCTTCTGTTCTGTTAGAATAAGCATCTTCCAATCCAACAATTTTATGTAAGCAGAGCAGTTTCTTAAAATATTTGGTTCTCAGAATGTTCAATGCATCAGCTTCTCTGAGTTTTTTGAGAAAGGTTTTACCTTCATATGACATTCCTGCAACATTACCTATATATACAACATAACCTATGCGGCAGCACAGGGGCACAGCAGTATTGTCACCTTGCAGCGCCAGGGTCACCTGTTCGATTTCTTTGTATATTCTCTGTGTCCATGTGTATTTGCTCTGGGATCTCTGGTTTCCTCCCATCTCCAAAAACATGCCACCGTGTGGATTGGCAGCACTAAATTGCCCCTCAGCGTGAATGTGCATGCATGATGCGCCTATGTATGCTATGTGCAATCAACCAATTACCTAGGGCATTCAGTAAATGGTAGATAGGACTTTTGCTGCTTGACACAATACACATAGCATTACGTTACACCAGTCAAGTCAACTTTATTTGTATTGCGCTTTTAACAATGGACATTGTCACAAAGCAGCTTTACAGGAATATATAAATTTTAAACATAAGAATTTATAAATTTATCCCTGACAGGCAAGGAAAATCAATGTGAGGAAGAAACCTTGAGAGGAACCAGACTCAGAAGGGAACCCATCCTAATTTGGGTGATAACAGATAGCGTGATTATAAATAATTTGCTTCTATTACTGTGTCCTATATGGTCAAAATGTGCAATCGTGTAACCAGGCAAATCATTAGAATTTAGACATGAAGTCTATTTTGTTGAAGTTATCAACTGTTCACTGATGAAGACTTGAGTGCAAAACTGTTCATGACAACTGCAGTCCTAAACTTATCATGGCAGTTGTAGTCCTAAGCCATTGTAGCAAAGCTGTTTGTATTAATTGTCCAAAGCCAACTTCTAAAGTGTATGTTTAGGCTGTCCATATGGGGCTATCCTCCACAGGAGCGAAGCGATGAGAACTCCAGCCAGAAGTAGGGCATCAGAATGGATCAGGCAGGTTCAGAGAGCAGGAGAGGTCAGAATCACTGGTATCTCAGGAGTGGCACGTGGAGAGAGAGAGAGAGAGAGAGAGAGAGAAACACAAACTGTTGACAAACTGTTGGGTATGCTCATTGTCATCTAATGGTTAAGAACAGTGTACATTGTGCACTGAGTGCAAGCAGGGACTCCGGCAAGACTAACTATGACAGCGTAACTAAAAGGGAGACCCAGAAGGTAACACAGACATGAGGATGCCCTGGGACACATGAGGGTGCCCAGCCACTCCACCGTCAACAAACCTGAAGGAACACGTGAGAGTGAGAGGGGCAACAGGATCCAAACATCCCAGTTTGCCTGAGAAACCTCCAGATCTGCTTCTTAAGGCACCAGTTCAGAGCTTTATTGAAAATAGGTCAGTGTGACATTACATTGAAGACTGAGCAACACACACAGATGTGAAAGCTTTATTCAGATTGTTCACACAAGATTTCTGTCTGACCCAGCCTGAGAAAAGCCAATAAAAATACACAGACTGGAGCCCTGTGCGTATTGGTAAATAGGAAAAAAATAACAACAATGCTCTTGGGTCAAATAATAGTTCACGTAACTACAAGCAGCTAAGAGATTACATAAAGGAAACAACTAGCTGCCACACACATAATGAAGACCTGGGCCTGCTTCTGTGCTCTCTCTCTCTGCTGTATCTTACAGTGATGAAAAGAGCCAGCAGTAAAATAAAGTTACTTATCAAAATATATCAGGATACATTTATGACTTATGATTATGAAACAGTTTGGCAAAGGATAATCTCCCCCGATTTTGTTCCAAACATACCAAGAAAGTGGCAGTCAATAATTTTTTTTTTCTTTTGCATGTGTAGGGGGTGTTGTGTTTTATGCCCAGTGTGGCCCCACTGGGAATGTGCAATGAGATGGTGGATTGCTGTTTATAACTGTATAATTCATTTTAAGACAAAAAATAAAAAGACTGAAGAAACTATACAGTAATAAGATTACCCAGAAGCAAGTTTGAAACTAAACATGGTGTTAGACTGCCACCAACTGGATCAATGTCTCACTACAGCTTTTTGTCACTTTTCTTTTTTTTTTTTCTGGGGGGGGGGGGTTAGCTATATAATCAAATATATGAAATGCACATTCAATGTAATTGACATAAATGTTGGTCTTCTGTCATAACAAACTGCATCCTGAAACTAAATAATGTTGCCAATTTGTTAATAGAACAATTACTCCAAAACGCATTTTGACCACACTAATATATATTTTAAATCAGCAGTTCATCATGCCAGATATGATCCTTTGTGATCGTCACAAGAATGTGTGCAGAGCAACAAAAGCACACTCAAAGTAATAAAATTTGAAGGCTTTGATGGTATCACCTTTCCTCTGTGGTAGACAACTTCTTGCACCTTTCCCAGTAGGGCTGCCAATATTTTTAAGCCTCTGTGGAGAATGATTACTGAGAGGATACACAACAGACCAGCTTACTCTTTCAGTGAATAGCATCAGCATATACAGATATGTCTAGGATTAAATTAAACCGTCTCTGCCAAACTTTCCAGAAAAAAAAAATCCTGTTATATTTGTAGAAAAAGGATGAAGTAAAATTACCTTCACTGGAGCTCCTGAAATACTTTTAGTGGTAATTATTGTTGCAGTTGCCATTTAAACCTGCCCATGAATAACTCCTTGGCAAGCTTTTTACAAGATGTCCAGGCACCAACAGAGAGCGGATATATATTCAAGCCAATTAAAGGCGTGACTCATATGGCACTTTGCACAAGAACATTCATTTTTACATGCAGGCCAGCCTGTTCCTGTACTGTAAACATTACTCAGTCCGTATGAGTGGGACTGTTATGGAGCAGCTGTGAGTGACACACAGCAGCACTCTTTGCGTCACAACACTCCAGGGGGACAAGTAAGTCAGCCCACACCTTCTGTCTAAAGTATTCTGTTTGTGATTTTTTTCCCCCTTTTATTTACCAAATCATGAACCTTTCCAAATAATGCTTAACAAATCTACAAATAAAGCAACACAAGTTCCTTTAATAAGTTGCAGATAAATGCAGAGCGTTTATATGACTGACACTTTAGAACATAAATTTAGCTTCAAGATGGAATATCTAAGGTGATGAGATCTAGCCAGTAGGGATTGATTTGAATCTAATCATTATCATGATAATGAAATAACTGAAGGTGCACCAGTTGTTTGATACTTGCTGTATAGAGTGCCTTCCATTTATACCTTGCTTGGTAACTCATAAAATAATTACTCAAGTAGATTTTCATCAGATAACTTATTTTCTTGATTGCTGAAAGTTATATCCTACTCGAGCGAATTATTACTATATTAGCAAGACTTTTAATCAATTTAGTGTGTTTTGTACTCTTTCCAACACTGCCACTAACCAATATGAATTGATGATATTTAATTGCTGTATATGTTACCATCTTGACAAAGTTGATTAGCTTGCTTGCTTATTTATTTGTTTGTTTGTTTGTTTGTTTGTTTATGTATTTATTTGGAATATTGTCTAATAGGGGTTAGGAGCCTCCTCAGAAGACTAAAGGGTTTTTATTCAATTCTATCTGTATTGTGCTTTTAACAATGGACAAAGCAGCTTTACAGAAATACATAAATTCAGGATATAAATTTTACATATATGAATTTATATATATATCCGTAATGAGCAAGCCAGAAGATGACAGTGGCAAGTAAAAACTCCCTGAGATGACATGAGGAAGGAATGATAAAAGGTCACTAGTCTAAACACTATGCTAACTGAGAGATCAGACATGATTAAGCTGTATTATAGTGTATATTTCTTCATTTAAGGTAAGCTAATAACCTTAGTTGCCTAATTAGCTATTTGGGCTATAAAAAGTAGAGTATGTTTGTTTATTCAACTCATACACTGCTGATTCTGCATAATGTGCTTAATTTGGAGTAGTTAATTGCCCAATATTCTTTGTTCATATGCACTTTAGTTTTGCAACATCATAAAAAATACATTACCCCCAACTACACTAACTGCCTGTTAAGTCCTACATTAACTACAAAGTCCTGCTCATGATGTTTAAAGCTATGAACTGTTTAGCTGTGATGTGTCTTGCTGATCTTCTGAACGTGACCCTTTTCAGAAGTTTTTAAATGATGATTTAAAACATGCTTCTTTAACGTGTACTATTCTCTCTCTTGGGACTTAAATATAGTTTTCATGATTCATAGTAATTCTTATAGATGTATAGTTGATTCATTGGTGAATCTAATCTAATTGAAACCACTAACTAGGATAATTTACCAGTCCGGAGAATCTGGGAATGGACCCAACATGCTTTTAAAGACATTCTTCTAGTTTGTGAAAATAACACATGAATAAAGCATGTGTATGTATTATGAAGCATGTACAGTTGCAAGGACAGCAATCACTGTAACAACACTGATTTGAAAAACCACCAACCCGCCACTGAAGAATGTTTTTCTATAACGCAATTCACAATTTCTCACTCAGCTCTTAAATTTAGAAAGTGTCCATTTTTATTTGATCTTGCACATAATTTGTCCAGTGGCATGGCAGCACATTGTCACCTCACAGCTCCAGGGTCCCTGATTTAATTCTGAGTTTGGGTTACTGTCTGTGTGGAGTTTTGCACGTTCTCCCCATGTTTGCATGAGTTTCCTCTGGGTTCTCCAGTTTCCTTCCACTGTCTATGCTTGATTAACTATACCTAATTGCATGTTGTGAACGCGCGTGTGAAAATGTGTGCATGATGCCCTGGGATGGACTAGCCCCATCTGAGGTACATTCTCTCGCCTTGCACTCAGTATTACCACAGTTGGCTCTGGATACACTGTGACCCAAACCTGACCAGGATAAAGTGGCTACTGAAGTTGAGGATATACTTTGTCCCATGCCCAACAGTCACTACTATTTCCATCCATTTTCATTTGGCTCTATGTCTTTCCCCTCCATTAAATGTCATTGAATTTTACATCTGCATCTAAATCATAATATTGATTATGGTCTCTATAGATTCAAGGGAAATTAATGCTAACAAAACCCTTTTATGTTCTATTTTTATGTTGTGTGTGAACCATATAGATGTTTATTAACTGAATTAATTTATTTCAATATAACATATTGAACATAAACCACCACAATTACTGAGGACCATGCAATTTACCAAACCAAAAACATTTGCATATAGTCTTAGCTGACATTGTGGGAGAGGTAAGTATGAGTGGGGATTAGAGGCCTAAAAGCACTAATCAGGTCCTTGTGTAAGGAGGACCATAGCTTTATGCAGCTAAAGGATAAGTGTATAAGGGATCTCCAGACCACAACAGAAGCAGTTGGTCACTGACATGTTTAACACACTCAAGAAGCTGATCAGGGGCCCCATGCTAGCTCCTTCATCAGCCACAACACCTGCTCCTACCCCAACACCAGCATCTACCACAGCTCCTGCACCACCTCCACCAACTCAGCCAGTTAAGGTAAGATGCATAAGCTTTACAAGTCTCTGATATTTCATTTGGTATCCCAGAATATTGTAGTTATGGTGCATCACCCTGCATTGTGGTTGTAGATACTAAAGATGTCAAAATCATGGCAGTTCTTTGTCAGTTTTTAACTGAGTATTTGTTCTGCAACATTACTGTATAATGACCCTAATGAATATTATAGTAACCTAAAAAGAAATTTAATTTTATAATCATCCAAATCAGAAAGCTACCATTTCATAGTTATGAAAAAAGTTGGTCTTTGCAACTTATAGGATGAAAAGACTGCAGTCAAAGAAAATGAAGCCAAGAAAGAAAAACAAACCCCTGGTGAGTCAACCACTATTAAACTCTGAATACTACTCCATAAAACCCAACCAAGCATGTAAAGAATTTTTCCCCATAGCCATCTTAAAAAAATAAAAAGCTGAACGTAAGCCAGTGTATTGTGGTGAGAGTTGGTTGTGTGCGTTCCTGTTAAATGTTACTTCTCCATCTGAGAGGTGACAACACTGCCTGTCAGTGTACTGCCAGTAATCACACAGCAATGGAAAGCCCCTCTCTGGCTCATGTGTCTTATTTCTGTGTACAACCAGCTCCAGCCCCAACACCTGCACCTGCTGCTGCGCCAAAACCAGAAGAGAAACTCTCCAAGTCTGTAAAAGTGCAGCTACAAGCTGAAGAGTAAGACTTGAAAATTTCAGCAGTTATTTCTTTACACATGCACCACACAGCCATGCACAATGATAGTGACCCTTTTCCAGTGAGCTCAAGTCACTGTCTGTGTGGCGTTTCACATGTTCTCCCTGTGTTTGTTTGGGTTTCCTCCGGTTTTCTGGTTACCTCCCAGCTTCCAAAAACATGCCAGCAGGTGGATATGCTAAATTGGCCTTAGGGGTGTGGGTGTGTGTGTGTGTGTGTGTGTGGTGCACAGCAATGGACTAGGTATCCGATCCAGGGTGTATTCCTGCCTCCTGCCCAGTGTTAACCAGAATTCACTCCAGATTCACCAGTTACTAAAGATGAATGAATTAATCTTTTCATTAAGTGATTTCAAGTGGTCTAGGAATCTTGAATTCAGTAAACACAAACATTATCATCAGGATCTATATCTGTCTACCAGAAAGCAAAAGGATTACTGATGTGAGGAGCAAAGAAGAGATTATGAGATTTGCAGCTTTAAGGGACTTAAGAAGCAGCTGGAGGAGCTATTTAAAATTTAAGCAACAAGGCATGAGGAGGGAAAAAAAAGAAAAACAAAGCCTGAATTAAAGTGATGGAAATGCTGCCGTGGTTGTTACTGTAATGAAGAGTCCATCCCCACATTTATCCTTCAGTGTTACAAACAGTCTCATTTAGCTAAAGAAGGGTAAGTGTTGTTTTGCATTATCTTCTGTGGGCAGTATGTCTTGGTTACAATGTGCAGAGTTTTAAAAATGACCAAAAATTATGCCATACATAGAGAAGAAATCCTCCACAACTCCCACAGCCCACCCATGTCTACATCTTCACCCACAGACAAACAGATCTATAACTCTATACCTTTATATTTTTCTTCAATATGAAAAACATACATTTAGAACTCACTGATTTCAATTATTATATATATTTAATTACCATAAGCACAAAACAGTAACAAGAGTTTTTGTTTTTAGCTTTGAAAATTAATTGATATGTGTTTTGTTTTGTTTTTGTTTTTTTGTTTTTTTTGGGGGGGTGGCTCATTTAGGCAAGAAGTACTGCCCTCTCCACCATGTCCAATTGTCATAAACAAGTACTCTGATGCACAACTTCGAAATATAATCCACCAGGTGCGGCAACGTACACAAATGTACAAAGAAAAACTCCTAGACCCCTATGCATCCTCACCTGAGCGCAGCCCTCCAGTCAGTGAGTACAAAAAAATTCCCATGAATAAATAACTGTTTTAGAGAATTTGTAACATCCTTCAAAAGGCAGTCCCACATCTAAATATCTATGCAAAGTGAATGCCAATGAGTGTCTATATTCATGTTTTTTTGAAAAAAAAATTGATGATAATTGTTTAAATATTTTACCTCTAGCATTATCTATTATCACGTTTGTTGTGTATTTTGCCTGTGTATAGCACCTGTTTTGAGAAAAAAGGATTTCTTGAAAAAGCAAGAGGAAGAGAGAAAAAGAAAAGATGAGGATGAGAGGATCAAAAAGGAGGAGGAGGCAAAGAAAGCAGCAGCAAAAGCCGAGGTAAAGAAAGAAAAGAGGGAAGAAAAGAAAGATGAGAAAATAAAAGATGAGAAGAAAGAAGAGACAGGACCAGCCAATCAATACTTTTCTATTTGTCCGAAAGTCAAATGCACCTGTATAGATTCAATGCTGAAACCTATTGAAGACAGAATGGATAAAATTTTGGGCACATCCATAGATCCATTCACAGGTTATAAACACATCATCAATAAAGTACTTTAAATCCACTTTGAATACAAATGCACTAAATTTAATAGCGGTAATTTCTGATGCTCTTGCTCACTGATCTATGTGCCCATCTCTAGATCGACGGTACATCAGTTGGCTTAGCCTGGTGACTATTGCCTTCAGCTACAATCTTTGGTTCATACCAGTTCGTATGGCCTTCCCCTGTCACACTCCTCGCTCAATTCCTCTGTGGTTTACTGTAGATGTCCTAGCTGACCTGATCTACATCATTGACATGATCATTTTCCAGCCAAGGCTGCAGTTCTGCAAGACTGGAGATATCATTGTAAGCACAAACCGAACTATATTATTACCATTATTTGTGTGTTAACACAGATTATAGTCACTTTGTATAATTTATATTTTAATAAAGTATTATACCTCAAATCACATTTCAAAAACATATTATTCTGTTTCATTTTGTCAGTATGACCGAGCTGTTATTAAGAAGAATTACAGAGCATCCTCAAAATTTCAGGTATCAAAATGGGACCTAAAAAGTTTTTCATATATTTCCATGTGAAATTCAATAGTATTTTTTTTTACATATTTTAATATATATTTTTCTCTGCTAAGCATGCCCTGATATCAGTCATACCCCTGGACTTCTTGTATGTTCCATTTGGATTCCAGTCCATTTTCAGAATTAATCGCATCATGAGGGTATGTGATACCTGAAGTCTTTCTGATTTGTTGGTGTTATTTTTTTCTAATGTCAATTGAATAATCACTGATCACTTTCTTTTAAGTTTGAGGTTTTTTTTGAGTTCAGTGATCGACTTGAGAGTATCATGACAAAGGCATACATCTGGAGGTACATAATCAAAATGTTATATCACTCACACCTTTTTGATGTTTGATAATGCTTTTAACTCCATCTGGTTCTTTTATCAGAGTAATTCGCACCATTGGGTATCTCTTGTTTGCCCTTCATATCAACTCTTGCGTTTACTATGTGGCATCTGCCTACGAAGGCATTGGTACAACCAAGTGGGTCTACAGCGGCCACGGAAATGCGTATGTTGCTTTACATTTTAATTTGTCTGTAACTTAAGAAATGGATGAGTATTTCAAAAACCTTGTACCTAATCGCTCATGCAGACCTTTAAATGATATGAGCGTATACTGTCTCACACTCTTTTTTTTTCAAAAGATTTTTTGCAAGAACTGTATATTTTATGGGTGTAATTTTTTAACTATATTTTAACTGTATTTTTTCTTGTCATTTTTGAAGAAGAACAAAAAAGTTATAAATATAAAAGATTAAAGACAAAAATTTAAAAACATTAAAATAAAGGCAGGTTAAAATTATGTTTTTATCCAGGACTAAACTTGATCTGACAATATGTCTGACAATTCTCCCTCAGTGTTGAAAGAACAATTTTCATGCTAAATATCTTATGTTGCATTAACTATTTAATAGCATTAGCCTTTTTGGATTTTTATGTTCTCATAGCTACCTGAGCTGTTTCTTCTACTCAGAGAAAACCCTGCTGATGATCGCAGAGCTACCTTTTCCAGACACCTTATTTGGTCAAATCTTTCAGATGACCAGCTATATTTTTGGTGCATTTTTTTTGTCCATCGTTCTTGGACAGGTAGACGTTTTGTCCCTACGCTTTTTTTGCTTTTTTGATCAGCTTTAGTGTTTGAGCTATTCACTAACTTTGCAGTTTTTATACACCCAAATGAAAAGTAATTCATTCTTTTTCTGCAAAATATTAAATATAAAAATATTATAACCTGTGGAACAAGATTAAAAGCCATTTTCCTTTCTGCAGGTACTTGCGCTGTTACTATTTTGCTGTGCGGACCCTGATCAACATTGGTGGACTACCTGAGCCTTATACTGTTTTTGAGATCATGTTTCAGTTGGCAAACTATTTTGTTGGTGTCTTTGTCTTCTCAAGTTTAATTGGACAGGTAAAAGATAGATGGTGTAGAATTCCTACAGGATCATCAAGTCATCAATGTATATATGTTTCCCACAGCTAACTGATTTTCCACAAGATTTATTCTGCGGACTTCACAGAATAAATTGCTCATCAGTAGTCGTTCAACAAGCCTATAGCTCTTATTAGCATAGCTGTTGATTTGGAATTCCAGAAAATAATATGAATAAACCTTATTTTGAATATGGCAGAGACACAGATAATGTTTCTGTGAATATGGCATATTACAGATGAGAGATGTCATTGGGGCTGCCACTGCTGGTCAGACATACTTCCGTGCCTCTATGGATGTATGTGTAGCCTATATGGTGTCAAATCGTATTCCAAAGCGGGTACAACACAGAGTCCGTACATGGTACAACTACACCTGGGACTCACAGGGTATGCTGGGTAAGAACTGCTTGTTTAACCTTACCTGCAAAGGTAATCTATCTATCCATCCATCCTTCCTTCCTTCCATCCATCCATCCTGGTGAGGGTCATTGTGGTTTAAATTACGTATTTGTTTATATTTTGGAAAATAGAAATCAACTAAATTCATTAGAAAATATTGTGGGGAGGTGCAAATGAAAATATTAACTGCAGGAGCAGGTGGGATTGTGATTTGAAGTGGTCCCTTGTATACTTCTAATTGCAACCTCTCTTTCAGGTACGACATAGATATCATAATTATCATTTACATTTCTTCATCAGACACTTGTACCCAAAGTGACTTACAAATGAAAGAGAATCCAATACAAGATAACGCTGAAAAGTTGGGAATGGTAAACTTTGCTCAAGGGTCCAGCAGTGGGTCTGTGGCAGACGTGGGATCTGGACTTTGTAGTCTCTAGCATAGAAATACACCTGCTACCACTGCCCAAATTATTGCTACCCATTACCCATTACTATCCAACATACCCTAATAAATTCATAACTATATATATATATATACACATACAGCTCTGGAAAAAATTAAGAGACCACAGCAAAATTATCAGTTTCTCTGGTTTTACTATTTATAGGTATGTGTTTGAGGAACA
>JAOTRR010000051.1:22677435-22691862 GCA_028570945.1 Gogo arcuatus
AATTTGAGATACTGGATTTCTGATTTTCATGAGCTATAAGCCATAATCATCAAAACTTAAACAAAAAAGGCTTGAAATATTTCACTTTATGTGTAATGAATATAGGAAAGTTTACCTTTTTGAATTAAATTACAAAAAAAAAAAACTTTCATGATATTCTAATTTTTTGACATGCGCTAGTAAGTACTTGACAATTCCAGTCTGCACTGGTTCCTCTTTGCCCCTTTAATGATGTTCAGAGGTTCTTTATTTTTATTTTTAACGAAGGGATATTATGTGTGCAATCTCATATTTGATCAAAGACAACAACAGAGGTCCTGGACACAGCAATTTTTAAAAAAGTAGTATTAATTTTTTTCTGCAAGGATGACAATTTGTTTTAATTCTATTCTTTTAGGAGTGTCAATATAACAAATGTGGGAAAAATGCAATTATTTATTTATTTTTTAAATAAAGGGCTTCAACAGCTGTTTGAGTGGACAGTTTGAATCATTGTGTGGAATTCTTATACAATTGTTTTTGCCCATTTTTTTCAAAGGGTGCCAATATTTCTGGAGTTGACAGTATGTTTATGAGTAAGTGTTAAAACTAAAGATTTATACTAAATATACTATGGGTTTCTGTCGGTGTTAAGTAGGTTGCTTGATAAACAGCCTTTGTCAATATATAAACTGTAGCTGTAGTTTTTGCTTTACAAAATGTGCTATAGATTTGTAGTATAGGCCGATTTGATTTGATTTGTAATTATAAAATACTGTATTATAATATACAGGTCTACAATAATTAAATGAGGGGGAAAAAACTAAATAGTTGCATCCTGTTTGAGGTGCTTTACGAGAAATATTTTATAAAGTTGTTAAGCCAGTACTCTGGCCTCTCGGCGTTCAGTAGATGCTGCCGGCGTCACAGCTGTATGGGTGGGCGGGGTTACGTATGTAAATCAGACACACGTGATTGGCTGAGAGAAATCCATCAGCCGTCTTGCGACATTTCTCTTCCCCCCAAAGAGCCAGCTGCTACCGGAGCGAGAATTTTCCGCGTGAGCTCAGTCACACCGCTGTCGTCCCGAAAGGAGGCTGAACTCGGGCGGAGTTTATGACTTTGGCTTTTGCGGCAGCGGATCGCTGAATTACATCGTCTGTGATCTGAAATCAAGTGAAACACACGCACTCGCTACTTTTCCCTTCTTTCTTTTTGCGCCAGATTTCAGTGACATTTTAAAGCAAAGAAAACATGACTCAGTTCAACAAGGGACCAGCCTACGGATTATCTGCAGAAGTTAAAAGCAAGGTAGGCCTAAATCCACTTTCTCTCTCTCGTGGCTAGGATTTAAAGGCAAACTCAAAGATGCTGTATAGAAGAACAGAAACTAAATGTCGGGAAATGATCGTTTCAGTGCAGGAGATGTTCAGGTGAGCATCCGTCTTTTACTAGGAGACTTTTATCAATCAAAATAGTGAATATAAAAGTTAACTAACCCTGTTTTTTTTCTTCTTCTGGCCAAAACCTTAAGCAGGATTAAAAATAATCAATGATAACTAAGTTAAGTACCCTTAATCTAATTAACTTTTAGGTCTTATTTGTCCACTTTCCGCTTCTTCCAGCTGAGAAAGTTATTACAGCCCACTGAAGTCTGAAATCGGCTTTTCACTGTTAAACCTCAGCACTTTTGGAGTTTTATTTTATTTATCTCGTTAGTTACATAAACCGTTTTTGTTGACTTATTGAAGCTAGATCGACTTTCAGAGACCACGGGTTAGCTGTTCTCAAAATATGGCACGCCTTTCTAAGCGCCTTTAGTTTTATTCCAGCTCCTGCCTTAAAATGTGCGCCACTTTTAGTGTGGGTGAATGAAACAGGACGCAAAGCCAAGTCCGTTGTATCCTATTGTCCTCCTCTGTGGGCGGAGCCTGAGCCTCTTCACTCTCCAGACATTAATAATAACTAGACATGTCAGGAATCCAACTCACATTCGTTATTCTCTTTCTTCATCACATAGGTTATGTCATGTATATGATCATATGTATTCACTGTTCTGTGACCAAGAGATGAAGAGTTGGAGATGTACTGTATTGTACTAAATGAACTCTTGCCCTATAAATGAAGTTTGCATAGGATTTCACTCCAAACAGGTGGGAAAATATCCAAGTGTTTAAGCAGGCAGGATGTTGAATGAGACAGCGGAAATGCCTCTCAGATTCTTTTGTGGATGACGTCATCATCTACCCAAGGGCTTTGGGAGCAAATGGGTTGTAGGTTATATTCTATAGAGATCTTTAAATGCATTATTCCACTTGCTTTGGGAGTCTTTCTAAACAGTGTGAAGATTTCCTGAGTAGTTATTGTTCTGGTGGACTAATGATGTAAGTAATGGTTGTTTTGAAGCAAAGCTATTCTATACATTTCTGAAATGTGTACTAAAATACACTAGGATTACACTACCATTTATTACTGTTGTTGTTGTAGACTTTTTGTCACTCTGAAGAAGAACAACAAAAAAGTGTGGTCGTCTAGACTTACTGCTAGAATACATTAGAAATTATTTGTAAATAATACTGTATTTTGCACTTCTGGTTAGATGCTAACTGCATTTCATTGGCTTTGTACCTGTACTCTACACAATGACAGTTGAATCTAATCTAATCTAATCTAATCTAAATGAACAGGGTGACTGCAAAGCTTAAAAGACACTTAGCTTTAGTGTGTATGTTCTGATCATTTCTGTATGGACTCAAGCTGTTTAAGCTGTTGCTCCACTGGTAGCCTTCCAGGGTTTGTCTGAACCATATGGTCCAATTTCTTCTGCAAAGCCTTTGCATACATAAGAATGAACAGAAGTCTGTTGTTTTTGTTCAGTGTTTTTGGTTTTCAGCACAACTATAATAAGTCAGTCTGCTGTACAACCAACACAGTTGTTAAGTCTTTCAGGACAACAGAAAGTCAAAAGTAAACACAGTAATTATGTATTTAATGGCATATTATTTTAAAATGCTTTATAAAGCCTCAAAGCTATAAAGCTACCATTATAATTATGATTTATTAATATTTTAAAATTATATTTTTACTATACATCAGCTGCAGAAATCAAGAGGACTTGGAGACAGCATTTGCCTGTTTTTTGTTTGTTTGTTTTAAACAACGTATAACAGTGACGTACTAGTTGTTAATGATAGTGTTACAGTGTCGTGATTCACTTTATTTAGATTGCATCTTATCTTCTATATTAAACCTAGGTGAGTAACAAGGTTTCAGTAGCCATAAGAGAAAGTAGAATTTTGTTTCAGGCTGTTTGTTATGGGGTCAGAGACTTTCTGTTCCTGTTTCTCTAGTTCATTGTGTTGCTTTCTTGAAAACTGAGCATGTTGTTTGCATGCTCTTGTTTTGTGAATCAAGCAGAGGATCATTCAATATCCAAGACTGATTTAGTTTTTTTTTTTTTAAATAAGTCTTTTAGTTGTTCAAATCTAGTACAATTATCCTTGCTAACAGTCACTTGACCTCTTTTTTTAAAACCATAATTATTCCAGTTTCAAGGTTGAGTTGAGATGGGTAAATGGAAAAGGATGGTTTCAGGATAATCATCAGCCATCCCTGGTTACACAGTAATATACTTAAGTTTCACCTATTTGCAGACTTACTGCCAATACAACATGGGCCATTCATCAGTTTACACAACAACATAGAGCTGGCTTGATGGGTTTAAGCAGGGGAGATGTTAATACTTTTGTTAAACAGTCATCCTTGTTTCTTAATGATGGAATTTGTATACAAAGGTTATCTTTTAGCTCTGGGTCTTTGGAATAAAGATCAATTTAAGACAGACATGTCAATGGGACTCTATTTAGTAGAACAATGCATCGTCATTGAAATGTATCAAGAAAGAAAGTGGAATTGTAGTCCAACTAGTCTTGCAATCATTTCTCAGGGTTGTAATATTGTTGTTTCTATAGAAGTATATCCTGAGTATCGGCATTTGGCTGATACTAGTCAGAAGCACTGGATCCATATCATCATATTTTACAGTCCAGTTCACTGTCATATTTTATTCTGTAAATACGTTCTGCTGAGTGATGTGTTGCATGTAAACACAGGACACGAATACTAAAAGTATGCTACCATCATGTCCCTGATGTTTCCTATAACTTGCCAGCAGATGTTAGATTGGTTACTCAGAGGATGTTAGTTTCAGGTCAGTACTGGATATCAGGTCTTTCTTACTGCTTTGATAGCAGTACCATGCTGAAAATGAAATACGTTGGGTGGCTACATCCTTATAGTATATTTAATTACAAAAAGATTCAACTGTCCTTTATACTTTCAATACCTTTCCAGGGGTGTAGTTTGTATCTAAACTAGTTTGGAGGAGGTTTGAAACACACTGGTTTACTCTGGCATGGGAAACAGTCTCACTGTAGTATATTCATATGGAATGCCAAAGCAGCTCACTTTTAGACTGTCCCCTGTGATTCTCCTGAGACTGTGGAACAGGGCACACTGGACATGCCAGGGAAGAGTGAATGGCTCTGTGCTCATAGTTGTGGAAGGAATGAAGATGCTGGACTTGAGTGGGGATGATCAAGTTGAAGAAAAACCTGGGAGTGGTTTTGATGTAACCAAATCCAGGTTAAGTTCGTGGCTCTGGGGGCCATTTCTCCACAATGCTACATTCCAGAGAGAGGTTTAACATAACCAATCACTGCTCATGTGGATAGAGAGGCTGTGCGGTCTGACGACTTGCTGCATTCCCTGCAATATGCTGACCAGCAAAATTTTCCTGGATTGGTTCAGGCTGTGTAAAAGGCTGCAGCTGTTAACCCTGTATTGCCATTTTGGGTAGGACAGGAAAGTCCATTTCCTGAGGCCATTGTTGTCCTGTTTTTTGTCTTCCATATCCTTAGCAAAGGATTTAAAAGTAAGGGTTTCTGTGGGCCTTTTACAAAACTATCTTAAGAGCGTTTGGTTTTGTAATGTTGCTTTTATCCTCTAATTTACCTGCTCAAGACTTGATGGTTCAGCCACTGTTATATCCCCTGGATTTGCTGCCATAAAGTTTTTATGAAGTGTACTTTTACTACTTGTATAGTGTTCAGGAAATGCATTTTACTTCAAAATTTCTGGGGGGGGATCTGGAGCAGCAGGGAAGTTATCAGTTCATTGCGTGTGCATTTTTGATTTTGCATGACCTATTTAAACAAGTGATAATACTGGCTGAAGAGACTCTATACTCCTGCATGTTTGTTCATACATTCATCCTGTTTTGCTTAGGAAGTGCTGGGAAGTGTAAATAGAAAGGCTGGGCCAAGATTCAGCTCTTGTTAAGTCTAAAAAGAAGAGCTAAATGCTTCCTTCTTTTTTGACTGTTGCTAGTGTTCCTGGTGAACAACTCTTGGGGAGAAAGTAGTGGAAGAAATAAACTTCCCCTCCAATCTTTATTTGTGCCATAGACAGGAGTATCTCTTTTTCTATGTTGCCTCTTCCCCAAATTACCTATAAGTGGACTGTACCTGATTGAGTTGAAATCCTGTTAAACTTTTATTTTAAAAACTGATCTTTTGAGTATACTTATGTTACTTTGATATCTTTTATAAAGTCTCAAAGATATCATAAATGTTAGGTATTTTGTGTCATTACGTGAGGGGAAAACCCTCTTGCCTGTCCTGAAATTGGACAGAGGGCGTGACCGTGGCCTACAGTGCATTGTTCCTGGTGGCTGCTCTCACATTCCAGCCGAGAGGTTTTTTAAAGAGGCCAGTAGTTCACTGCACTCCATCCAAAACTGAATTTCACTCTGCTGAAGAGAGGGGAAATTAGCATTACAAAGTCCTGAGGGATTTTGTGCATGAACATAGTTACCCACATGGTTTAGGCACATTTTGAGCATGTTTCTTTTGGATGCTTGTTTTGACATTTACTTGGTATTACTGTCTTAGCCTCAGTGTCCTGGCTCAACGTCAGTCAATAGTGGCAACAAGCTAATATCTACACTGGCTTGAATAAGTTATGGTTAGGATCAACGATGGAAACTAACCTAAGGGGAATGAAAGCCAGAGGTTTCTCTCATCGGTCTCTTTTTTGCTCTCTTAAGAGCTAAATAGTCTTGAGCCTGTGCGTGGCAGTTTTAAACAGTTCGGTACTAGAGGTATTTAGCAGTTCTAATTCCTTACACCTTGAATCCATTGCAGCCGGTATTAAAATTGTGCATATTAGTAAGTACTCCTAGGAATGCAACCATGTCTATCTGTGTGTAGCTAAGTTTGAGACTGGTGACAGCAGAAGGTGTGCTGAAGGCCATCTGGATCGCTTTATACGTAATGAAGGCTTCTGTTTATCATATTTTGCCTGTGGGGAGTGATATGGTCTGCTTTATGGTTTATTTGCTGGAATCTGGCTCAGTCTGAAATCCTGTAACTTCCAGCAGAGTGAAAGACAGAACAGCTTCATCACTGTTGAAGTTCTGATCCTGTGTGCTGTTCTTTCAAAGGCCCACCAGATAAATATCATGCCATTGGTTTTATCTTTGTGCTGACTATAATAATGTTAAGTGGGATTCCGTATGCATACTGGGGTTGAAGTTCGTCTCACATTTTATTTATTTAACAGTAATGGACTGATTTAATGGTGCTAGAGTCTTGACCTTCCATCATATGTTTGTGATGATCTGTTGGCTCATAATTAGCTTTGTTGACTTTGGCAGTTGGCATACCATACTGTCATACATGCGATTTAGGCAATGTAGAAAGAGAGTCTGTGAGCCAAAAGTGTCCATGCTCTGATTCACTGATAACATGGTATTTTGGGTAACCATGTGTCTGTGATGAATCACATGACTGAAAGCTTACCCAGGAACAAAAACATGAGAGAATGCAAGAAATGCAACTTGAATAGAGCTTATGGCAGGAACCTCAAAAAATAATGAACGTCAGAAATTCACTATAGAAAGTAAAATCCCAGTATGTCTTAAAAGATGTTTCTTGAAGCCATCTGTGCCCTGAGTTACTACTTCATCTGGTCCTGATTGTTGGTTGTGATTCAACAGGCTTGAACACAGTGAGGCTGGAGAGTAAGCATAATAAATCCCCTCTGGAGATTTCAAAGCGTTTCATGATCATGGTAGAAGTTAAAACAGAATGCAGTACCACTCATACTTTATAGCATGTGTAGTAGGAGTAGTAGTAAAATTCCATTTTCTATCTAATATGCATTTGCCTCATTTTCACTTTTAGATTGCACAGAAATATGACCTGCAAAAAGAAGAGGAGCTCCGTTTCTGGATCGAAGAGGTGACTGGCATGCCCATTGGAGACAACTTTCAGAAGGGCCTGAAAGATGGTGTCATTCTATGCGAGTAAGTTCATATAGTGCAGAATGCTGAAGTGTGTGTGTGTGTGTGTGTGTGTGTGTGTGAGAGAGAGATATATTAGATTAGATCTCTCTTCACTCGAAGTCATATCACTCCTCCAGGGAGCTGACATGGTGGCTATCTCTTCGTCAGCACTGTGTGATCTGCGTTTACTGTGTTGCATGTAGAGAGTGCTGACTCAGTGTGCATGACCGATCGAACAAAACATCTATCAGTGCACTGCTTTTCATCTTTAGAGTTAAACCATAGACTTTTTTTTTTTAACAATATTCTCTTTATTTCTTTTAGTTTATCTTTGTTTGTTTATTTGAAAGTGTTATAAAATTGCTTTACTAAGATTCATCTTTTGTCCCTGTGTCATTTTAGGTTAATAAACAAGCTACAGCCAGGTTCCATAAAGAAAATCAACCACACACAATTGAACTGGCACAAGGTAGACTTACTGCTGCTGCTATTTTCCATCCACCTGAAACCCTTTGTTGTGAAAACTATTCATTCAGTATCCTGGAAAGCAGAGATATAATACAAGGAATAACATTGTAATGGTCTTGCACAACACTAGTCTCCATAGTCCCTGTGTGATGTCGCAAGAGATTCTTATCTGTTATTGTGTCCTAGTGGGGTTAGTGTAAAACAGCTCTCTTTGTCGCTGTGTTTCCTGTAGCTGGAGAACCTTGGGAATTTCATCAAAGCCATCCTAAATTATGGCTTGAAGCCAAATGATATCTTTGAAGCCAATGACCTCTTTGAAAATGGGAACATGACTCAAGTCCAGACCACACTGCTTGCCCTTGCAAGTATGGTATGTTCTGATCCTCTGTCATGTAGTGTGCACATGTAGGGGCTTATTTCTTATGAATCAGTTTGTGTTGTGTTTATGCTTAATCCATGCAACATGCAATCATGTGTGATTAAACCCAATTATATTACCTTTTTGCAGGCGAAAACTAAAGGCCTTGATACGAAGGTTGACATTGGAGTGAAATACGCAGATAAACAGGAAAGGCATTTTGATGATGAGAAGATGAAGGCTGGCCAGTGCGTTATTGGACTTCAGGTTAGACATGTATCTTTCTTTCAGTTGCTTTTAATATCTGCTTGGTTGATCACAATCGTATTATTTTTGCTACATTGAAAAGAAGTGGCCAAATTAATTCACAGCTAATGTTTTCAGATGGGAACTAACAAATGTGCAAGCCAGGCCGGCATGACCGCTTATGGCACACGGAGACATCTTTATGACCCAAAGACCCAGGCAGACAAGCCTTATGACCAGACTACCATCAGCCTGCAGATGGGTACTAACAAAGGAGCTAGCCAGGTACACCCACTAAACAAGCTGACAACATTTTACAGTTGTGTTAAGTGTTTAATGAGTAAAACTGTAGTTCTTGCACAATGGCACTTTCCTATAGATGAACAAAGCCAAAAATCTTAATGAACTTACATTACAAAATGCACATGGATGGATGCTTTATTGATCCTGAGGGAAATTGCAGAAACTTCAGGAGTTTGCCAGTTGTGCTCATATTATAGTTTAGATCTGTAATGTCAGATGCCACATTCAACAATGTAAATAACATGATTGTGTAGTTAATTTGGTTTTGTGATACTTTGTACTATTTGTCTTGTTTAAATATGTTTCTCCCCTTGTCATATTGTCTCTCTAGGCTGGCATGTCTGCTCCGGGCACCAGAAGAGACATTTTTGATCAGAAGGTTGCTGTGCAACCTCTGGACAACTCTACCATCTCCCTGCAGATGGGCACCAACAAGGTGGCATCTCAGAAGGGCATGAGTGTGTATGGGCTGGGCAGGCAGGTCTACGACCCCAAATATTGTGCCCCATCCACAGAGCCCATTATCCATGCCAATGGCAGCCAAGGCACAGGCACGAACGGCTCAGAGATCAGCGACAGTGACTATCAAGCGGAATATCAAGAGGAAGAGTACCAGGGAAGTTATCATGATGAATACAGTGGCCACTACAATGACCAGGGTATCGACTACTAGGGAGAGGTGCATCATTACTCAAAACAGTATTAATGCAATATATTCTCAACAGAGCAAGTCTTTTGCTATCATCACTAGTCTTTGTTTTGTATTAAGGGATGAGAGAAAGTGTTATTGCCTTGTGATCCCTGCCCCTACCTTTTTTATGACCTTTTTTTTTTTTTTTTAAGCTGGCCATATTTTACGATGGTCCTATTTAAATATAAACAGTAAGATACCTAAAACGTGCTTTAAGATTCAGACTTTTAACTGCTTTTTTTTTTTATGAAGAATGGAGAACTGTGAAGAAAATATTCCACATTTTCACTATGCAGAATTTGCTCAATGGAAATGGAGATCCACTTTTTTTATACCCTGTGATTTCTTTGTTTATTAATTGACCTTTCGTGCATCTCAGAGTGAATCAGTCTGAATTAGCAATTAAGCCTCACCAGCCAATCTCTGCTTAATTGCAACATAAAAGGACTGAGGATGATCTTAAGCTGTGTCAAATAATGGGCAGAAAAAATGAGCAAAAGCTTTTAAATCATTCCATTTGTCTCTTTACATCACTGGAAGTTGTAGTTTTTTCATATCTCTGAAATGCCAAGGCTTTCGTGCTTTTAAGAGTTGCTTCATTAGACTAGATAACCAAGTTCTTTTAGTTTCCTGCTTTTATCAAATAGTTTTATTTGTGCCATAATCTTTAAATTGTTCTTATACATTCCACTCCCACTGTATTTATTGTCATTTTCTCATTTAAACTGTTCCTCTGTCATACAGTTCTTTTAATGAATAAATTGTATGTTATAAATAAAACCTTTAATGTCTTGGTTCTTTGATAGAATCATAAATCTTCAGTTTTGAGGCTACCCTCAGAGAGCTTGCAGAAGACTTGGAAGCGCTTCCATAAGCCAGTGGCCTAAGATTTCTGGAAATGGTTATATAACATCTTTGAGTGGAAAAGCAGGCTCCAAAGTTGAGAAACTCTGCATAAAGGTCATTTGGAAAGAAAATTGCATCTTGTGCTATACATTATACATGTGCCACAGCCCAATAGGTCGGGGTTTAAAGTGAGTTACTGAAAAGTTAACATTTTGGCTTGCATGTATTTATTCTGGAGGTAAAACAGTAGTTTCTGTGCTGTGGTTCTTCACCATCATCCTTCAATCGAGAGTAATGTGTTCAAACTACTACACTGATTACTCAAGACATCCAAGTTGGTAAATAGAAACCAGGTAACTGGGCTCAGCCAATATCCAAAATTGATCTGGATCGTCTAACTTATTCTGAACTACTGGTTTTAGATAAGCTTACCGGGCTTTTTTTTTTCCTCCAGTTGTGTGTGCAGTGCATTGACACAAAAGCAAAAGAAAACTGATGAGTAAATATACAAAAAGAATACCATTCTTTATCTGTAATATAAATGAATGAAAAGGAACTACAAAGAAACCTTTGTTTAGAAAACATGGCCAGAAAAGTAACGTACAGTACAACTTGTTCCTTTAACGTCTGTCACTGTATGAAATTTTTGTATTCTTTTCATTTCCATGTCAATGTAAAACCTTTTATTACCTCAGAATCTGATAGCCAGGTATTCTGCTTGCTATGTGCCATTGCAAAATTTCCCAGAATAAAGCCCCATGAGGGGAAAGCATCTGAATGACCAAATGAGAACTGGCCTTTATAAGAAAGCTATGGTATTCATTAGAACACCACTGCCCTCTCCTTCCCCCTTCACCCCACTGCAGAGAAATAATCAGTGCTTTGTGCTAGCTGTGGAATCCAGGACCAAAACGCAAGGCGCAATTATAGGGAAGGCCCCCCCAAAAAAGCCTGTTACCGCAGCAACCACTAGGACAGAAACCTAACCAGTCCTGCAGCATACCACATGACAAAGTATTCAATTCCAGGTTTCCTTCACTGCTTCAAGTGCAGCGAGCCAAAACCATGTTTAAACCTCAGCTATACTGAAGCCTGATGATTGATAGTATGTTTACGGAGTCACATTCCAAAAGATTCTGCATCTGAGCAATGGTGGTACTCTATCCTCATACTCTGGCATTTTTAGTGTTCTTCATGACTAATGAGATAATGTCTCTTTCCATTGACAGCCATTCAAGTGGTTATATTAAAAATACAGCTATTAAATTCTATTGAACCTTGATAGAAACTGGTTTGAAGTTATATTTCAGAAAAGATTAACTATACCCTATCTGCATTTCACATTTCTCGAATTAATCACTTCTTACTGAAACATGATAAGAGTCCTTCAGCAGCCTCACAGCATGTCAAGAATCCAAAGACAATAGTGAGTAGGAGTGAACTGTGTCTGAACTGTGTCTGTGAAAACAATTTCAGGACTGCAGTCTGGACTTTATTAGCAGATTGCTTCTGCTCACTTTACCTTAGAATGTAACTCACCTCACCTCAACTCAGGCTGAAAAGAAGGATTTGGAAGCTAAAAGGAGAGAAGAAAGAAGTAGAATACCACGAATGAGGATACATTCAGCTTTAGCCAGACATGCACAGAGGGTGGAGGGGATGTGAAGGAGGGAAGCAAAGAAGGGGGAGGCGGGATTTCCTGGAGCTGATGGGTTGCTGATCACAGTAAGATACAGCTTCCTTGCTGACAGGAGCTGGGTCTGACCCAAGGCAAAGTGAAATGCCTGGAAGGGGTGTCTGCATGTATCACAGACTGCTTCTACAGGTCCTGACACAAAATGGATCAGACTCCTGCTCTAATTTCATTATGGTCTTAGCCTTCTTTTGTTTCCACTTTCCACAATCAGCAATAAAATTCCATTCATGCCTTTGGAAGTGGAACCACTTGCAGCAAGTCTTTCTTAATCTTGGGAAGTGCAGCACTAAGTGCACCATCCTGTTTAAAATTCTTTAAATAATTCTTAAAATCTTGTTAGCTTTTACAGTTCAAACTCATGTCATTGAATTTTGTTTTTCCTTTATCAGTGATGTTTCAGTGTGCATGGATTTGGATGTAGTTGTAGAACTAGTTCTTACAATTTATGAATATCTTTGACATCCAGGATCTCACTGGATTTGGGAAGACATTTTCCAGCAGAACACTTAAATCCACCAATAAAAAAAAGTTTGAGACTGACCTAGATATCAAGGAAAGAAAATACTACCTTTTCTGGTACAAGAACAGCTTTTAGGAGGCTGTACAAAGGGATGCTAGATTGAATATACAGTAACCAGTTTAGATCACTGTTATTTTTAGCTCTAGGTGGATATAAATAGCTCAGGTGTGAAGCAGCCCAACTAATTTGGCAAGACTGTACAGTAGTCCTTTTTTATTGTTAGCCAAGACGCATGTCTGTTTTCTTTTACTTGCTAATCATATATAGTTGAGTGCTGAGTGGAAGCCATTGATAAAACTGTCTTTGTATGAGATAGATTAAAAAGAGAAAAATGGAGAAAGGAAAAAAAAACTTTTAAAACTCACTGTTACCGATTCATTCATCACTTGTTATAAAGTTTTAAGGTATTCCTTGACCTTGGATTTGCCTTTTCCTTGTTGTTTTCCTACTATCTCCTGAAAGAATGTAAATAATTATGTAGCCTGCCGTTCATCAGTCTTCGGCTGAGAGCAGATACATGAACCATACCTCACCCACCTCTACTAAAAAGGTAATATATTTTAAGTACCACCCATGACATTTGTCACTGTGCTCACCCAATCACCCATCAACATGCACATTGAACAATACTTTATCTAATATTAAATGTCTCCTTCATTTGCTCCTACACTTAAAAAAAAAGTCCATCTAGCAGCCTAAAACCCTAAGGTCTCTGTCTCAGAAAAAGTTCCAAGGGGAACCCCTTCGGCATCTAAACAATCCTTGACGAACCCATTTTTCTAAGAGCGCACAAGATGGCAGTTGGGCTTTGGGTCATCATAATCCTACAAATCATGATCCAGACATTTCAGAGCCATGGCTAATTAGCAGAATTTCAATCCAGCCTAAAATACATAAAGTAGAGGAAAAATAATCACCACACAATATGATATAGCCATCCTTTCTCTGTCCAAGTTTTACTTAATTTTCTTAGTCATTCCCAACCATGGGGGAAGCCATGGTCTAATGGTTAGAGAAACAGCTTTGGGACTAAAAGGTTGCTGGCTTGATTCCCTGGACTAGCAGGAATGGCTGAAGTGCTATTGAGCAAGGCACCTAACTCCCAACTATTCCCCAGGCTACCCTAGGTATGTTGCTCTGGATAAGTGTCTGCTAAATTCCATTAATGCAGTGCCTAACCAGACAGGTTTATTCATGGCAGAGAAGTAACAGGAAATATATATTCTATAACACCATACTATAGATTAGTGTAAGTAACCTCATTTTATAGTCAACTATTACATTCTTTTCAAAGAGCCTTAGCCATAAATAATTATAGCCTAAGCCATTAATAAGCCTTAGCCATAAATAATTCTTCAGTCAAAATTCAGTCATTGTATTTTAGTCATGAAACACACAGTGGAACCCATTCAACAGGAACCTATTAATGATTTAATAAGGATCCCATAAGTTGGTTTTGAAAAGTCAAGTACAACACTGCATGGAGGCAGTCTACTGATAAATCTAACCTGGTGATGGTTCTGGTACATTTGCTGTGTCAAGAAAGAAAAAAATGAACTGGCTATTATTTCAAGCCCTCAATTCCTGTAAATGGTGTTAGCAACAGCCAATAAATGGTGAGGAATTTTCAGAAGTGTGTGCACAGGAAAATTAAGGTGGTTGCTCAGAAGGACAGACAGACAGACAGACAGACAGACACACACACACACACACACACACACACATAATAATAATGGACTGTATATATAGGAAACACACACACACACACACACACACACACATATATATATATATATTTGTGTTTCCTATATATACAGTCCATCATTATTTTAAGACATGAAGTGTCTTTTAATTAATTATTAATTATTATTAATAATTAATTATTTCTTTATTTTTATTAATTAAAAGACACTTCATATATTAAAGTAATGATGGACTGTCGTTTCTCTTTACTTAGTTGAGCGGTTCTTGACAT
>JAOTRR010000051.1:22720534-22731226 GCA_028570945.1 Gogo arcuatus
GTGTGATATTACTTTTATACAACAGTTCTATAAACAAGAAATTAATATTGAGTAACTGACAATTCTGACACAATATGGCCAAATGTTCTGTTTATTTTTGCTTTGCTTGTGAAAATAGATCCTAAAGAAGCCACACTCACTTTGTAGCACTCCTGCTAGCTGGCTAGCTAGCTCAGATTGATTTGTACATTCCTGTTAAAGGTGCTACTAGTAAAATAGGCTTCCTTTCTTCCTTTTCATCTTTATCTGATGAGCATTCATATTTTAAGTCAAAAGTTATATTCCTGAAAATTATTGTTTGTCATGTTCATTGATGAAGTTGCTCATCTGGAATGAGCATCTCTACTGGAATGACGTTTCAAACTAGAAAGTGGAGTTTTACGTGGCGAACACAAACGAGCGGAGTGATGCATACAGTGAAACATCCCTGTGCAGTTACAGGAAATATAAGCACTCTTGGAACACTGCTCAACTATTCAAATTAGTGGACCAGAACTAACTGTTGTATAAATGATATTATAGCCAGTGCTGAGAATTATTTTAGCAATGTTGGTTTGTCTGTGCCTTCATAAGAGAAAGAAGCCCTGTTCTTCTTCAGATTGTGTTTTGTTGTTTGGCATAAAGTGAAATTTAGCTGAATGTTACCTGAGCTTTTTTGAGCTTTGATCACGACTTTATCTTCTTCTTTTATAATATACACGTCCCTGCGAAGTAGTAGCTTGTTAACTGTGTGTACTGGATGTAAAATTCATTTCAGATGAAGACAGGGAAAAAGACTAAACTGAAAATAGAAACAACTGCTAGAAAAAAAAGTACCTCTAAGAGATTTGAATTTTATTTGACTAAACAAAGGTTCCACACCTAATGAGCCAGGTTATATTTTAAGTGCTGCTTATTCCAGTCTCCTTAACAGCATTGTTCAGTAAAAGTCCTGTTTACTCTTAAGCTTTCAACACCTGTGCCCATATTCACATAAATGCCACTAAGAGTTCTCCAGTGCGGCATCAGACCATTTGAGCTAAGAATTTCTTCCTAAAACCTATTCACAAACCTGATCAGAGGAACATTTACTAAGGATTTGTAAGCACTCTTAAGCTAAGAGTAAGGGTGATATTGACTCTGTTGCTACAGATGACAATGATTTCTGCCAATGATTTCCTTTGTTTTGAACTTGCTAGTACAAAACAAAACAAAAAAACACTCATTACTGGAAAATATAATTAATTTAAAAGCTTTACTACTGCAAACCTGATTATTGAGTGACTCGTTTAGCCCCAGAGTTTTGATTTGAATATTGCCAGAGTCTAATGTTTTGTTTTGTTTTTTTGTTTTTTTTTTCCCCCCTGGTTAATAGATTGGGTATTGTACAACTCCAAGGTCCCAGTTTCAATCCTGAGCTTGGGTTACTGTCTGTATGGAGCTTATGTTCTCCCCTTATCTGTGTGGGTTTCCTCTTGGTTTCCTTCCACCTCCCAAAAACGACAGTAGATGGATTGGCCAAGATAAATTACCCCCTAGTGTGTGAATGAGATGAGATGAGATCAATGAGTCTCATCCAAAGTGTATCCCCACATCACGCCCACTGTTCCTGGGAAAGGCTCCAGATCCACCAGGACCCTGAGCAGGATAAAAGCGCTTACTGAAAGTGAGTGAGAGTGAGTTAATAGACTACTTTGTAAAACGCTCACCATCACTGGTGGCTGTAAATACTTGTCTTGGTTATGAGTCGCCTATGTTTGACCCACCCTGCTAAAGTAGTTTGATGAAGGATCAGTGATAAACGTCATTGGGGTTGCTCTTCTAAGCTTCATCCAACCAAGGTTATGCTTGGGGTTTTCCACAAAACGAGAGACAGTTTTTATTCATTCTGGTGTTATCAAGCCAATCCGGTTGCCTGTTTTATTATATTATTTTGTCTGTCATTGTCTGTTCTTCACTGTGTTGTTCCAGGGTCAAGGAATGTTGCCTTATTTTGCTAACTTCCGTCTGCTTGCAGAGTTTTCCACCCCGTGTGTGAACCAGCGGTAGGTGCTCCAATACTTTCTGTTCAGTTACCTCTGTGCAAGCTACAACTTCATTATGAATGAAACCAGCGACACTTAAAGCGCATGAAGCAGATCTGACTTATACAATGAGCAAAAGTACAGTTAATTATAAGTTCTTGTCATGTGGGTGTGCTTGCCTGTGTTTTGCAGCTGGTTCTTTGAAGTGTTAGGTTACCCTAAATCCTCCAGACTCAACATTGCCAATGGTGTGCTCATGGCAGCTGTGTTTTTCATGGTGCGCATCGCAGTCATGCCTGTTTACTACAGCCGTATGTACTCTGTATATGGCACGGAGGCCTTCTATCGGGTGTCATTCGGTGGCCGCAGTGCCTGGATCTTTTCCAGCATCTGTTTGGACATCATGAACATCATGTGGATGCATAAGATTGCTTGTGGCTGCTATAAGGTCCTGCGCTCCAGCCAGCAGGTAAAGACCCAAGCCCAAGAAAATGGAAAAATGAACTAAGCTTGGAAGAAAGTTCACTTGCTGTAGTGGGGGAATTTGAAGAAGACATTTAGTGCACTCTGGTTTGTTTTATAAGTGACAGATTGTGAGTCAGGCAGTAGCAGCCATGTAGTTAGACTGATTTACCTGCTTTTGAAGCTGGTCACAGGAGAAACCACCCCAGAGCAATACAGTACATGTGATCAGTGATGCTTGTGCTGCAAGCAGACCACTCGTGTCAGACTAAGTTGGCTGCTGAGGCTCCCTCATTCCACCTACGTCAGTGGTTTGGGCTCAATGGTCAGCTCAAAAAGCAAAGAAATTTTTATTTTTTAATTATGTTTGAGCTGTTTATATTTTTATTGCCTGAAAGTGAGGCTTTTATTTTAAACTTTAAACTGAACAAAGTCTTACTAGGACAAAATGTGCCACATCCTTCTAATTTATTCATCAGAGTCACTGCCATCTATAAACTCGAGTGAACACCATGTTTACTTTGAGGTTACACGTCATACAGTAACTGTGAAGGATCTCACCTTCACTACATTAAAGCAGGACTCACCCCCGATCACAGACCACATCTGAACAGGACGACAGCTTTACGCCAAGGATGCTGGGAAGGTTTAACTGTGAATGGGCATGGACATTTTAAATTTACATAAAGATTTTATACTGATATTGTTGTGATCAAGAGGAGAAGTGCACTTTCTTTGTGTGATGGGGACACACTTCTGTCTTTGCTTTTTGGAAATTATGCTGGAATGGACATCTTCACCCAGATTTGGTTTGGACATGATTATGAACATAATTGGACAGTTTTGCACCCTGCTCTGCCATTACAGCGAGACCGTTTTGATTTTTAAACTGAGCTATGGAAATGGTTTACACGCACACACATGAAATTCTCCACAACACAGCTTTGTTTGTACAGGGGATAAGTGCATGCTGCAGTGTGGTCCTCTGAATGATTTACATTGTTGATAGAAATATTAATGGACATGCACAATTACTCATTTTAGTTTTATGTACAGTGACAATAGAATATAAAGAGCCCAATATTTTGTAAAAGGCTTTGGTCATGGACATTACCGTATGGCTGATGTTCCTTATGTGCTCTCACTTAACAAAGGATGTTCAGCAACCTTTTTTCTGCATCATGCCTTATTTATTTGAACCAGAACTGAATCAGCATGTACATGTATATTTATTCTTTTAAATGAATTGTATTATGTATGGAGAAAAGGTGTTTGTGATGTATCTTAATAGATATATACAGAATAACAACAGCAACACAGACATATTAAAATCAGTTTGAGATGCATCGTCACTTTGTATGAAATTTTAGTGTAGGATATTCATACACAGTCTTGAATCTGATTGAAAAATCACCTACAATGATAATGTTACTGGATGCCACATATTTTATATTATAAAATTTAAAAGTATTTATATATGTGTGTAAGATGACATGAGATGTAGAGGAATTACTTGCTCTTTAAAATCAATAGAAGTTATATTTTTTATTGAATAAATTACTTGAATCATTGCTCTACCTTCTGGGGAATAGTAATCAGTGCAGATTCTTTTCATTTCTGTACTTACACGATGAGGCCAGTCATAATCTTTTGCATTTGATATTTTTTTTTTGGACATTTGTTCTAGATGCCTTTTTATTTTTAAGAATTGTTTGGCCATTTTCAAGAACTTCTGATGCCATTATGTGTTTTAGATTGGATTGAGTTCCTTTCCTTTTCTTTTTTTCATATTCTTGCCTTAGGTCTAATGTATGAAAGATAAAATGAAAGTTTGCTATTTTGTTTTATTTATACTATTTAGTATGGATTCAGGTACACCAGCATAAGATACGTCTTAATATGGTTGTAAAACTTTGCCCAATTACCATGGTTCAGATTTCTTCTAACCTTTTCCTTGTACCAAATAAAATGTAATGCAAAATGTTTTCGTACTAGATGTAAATACATTCCATTTATGTAATACATTAATGTAATGCATAAATACATTTCTGTAAACCTTCAGTGTGAGAACTAAACCTCACAGCGATGGCTGTAAACTCAGTGAATAGCTAGTGTAATTTGCATTTTCCCAAGCTGGGAATGTTAATTTCATATGAATTAGTAAGAAGTAGTAGAAACTTTAAACTCATTTGGCTTTTAAGATTAATGTAAGTAACTTGATTGAAAAACAAACAAAAAAACACCTTATGTTTTTCAATATTGCTTTTGCATCAAGCTACACAGAGCAAACAGCCAAACAGAGCAAACAGAGCAAACATATCACTGTGTTCTGATATGTCTAGATGACTCTCTGTGATTGAGTTGTATGAAGCAGGACCAAGAATGTTGCTTACATCTCGTTTGATTTTTTTAATTTTGTCATCCATCTTCTTTTTTCTCTGACCCAATAACCCAATTTGCTCAATAAAGCAATATGTTCATTTGGATTTAGTGTAATCTACCCTCCCATGATGATCCGTGTCAGAAGCACCTTCACCAATTGTACTTTGTATCAAATACATTAGTTTCATTAAAGCAATAATTCATGGAAAAGTCCATTTTGCACAAACATTCTATTAATTGTCTTTTGCATTGGAGCTACATGGCAGAAACTGTTACTGTGTAATACGTATATTTCTGTTAACAGTGTTTATGTAATGAAAATATAGTTACTAGTCCAGGAGTGTAATATTTATTTGTTGCCAAGCACTCAACTCATTCTGCCGTGTGTGTGAGTGTGAGTGTGAGTGAGTGATCAATCAATCAGTCAACCAGTCAATCTGAAACTTGTAAGCATGTTGATGTGAACATTAGCAGCTTTTGGCTGAAGTCACCTGGGATTGGCTCCAGCTTCCCCTGTGACCCTGATGGAAAAAGCAATCTAGATAATAGATGGATGTGAACACTACGAAAGCTGCTGGCTCGTATCTGCATGGGTTTATGCACTGCACTGTTGCCACATGATTGACTGATTAGATAATTGCATGAATGTGTAGGTGTACGGATGTTCCTAATAAAGTGCGTGGTGAGTGTATGTATGTATATACACACACACAAACATACATACAGTCCCCTCTAAAATGTATTGGAACAGCAAGGGCATTTCTTTTGTTTGCTTTGCACTGAAGTCAGTTGGGTTTGACATCTAAAGATGAATATGAGATGATAGATCAGACGTTGAGCTTTCATATCCTGATATATTACATCTATATTATTATTAATTATTAATAATAATCATTAATTAAATTAATTAAAAATCTGGTCTTCATTTAAGCTACCTGACAATGTCTATAGCAGCAGACATGGGAACATGTCCTTTTGCATCGCAATATTACTGTACAATGGCGTGCAAGATATTGTAAAAGTTTGCATTGTTTACAGTGGTATGGATTCAACTGGTAGTGCAATGCATTGTTATTATTTATTTAAGTAAATCAGATTTTTAAAACTGATTAGAAAATAATGTAATCTTCCATCCATATCTGACACTCAGGGTCACAGGGGAAGCTGGAGCTAATCCCAGCTGATAGGCAGGTACACCCTGGACAGGTCACCAATCTATCACAGGGCTAACACAGAGACAAACAGTCATTCACATCTATGGGCAAATTAGAGTAGCCATTTGACCAAATTTCTCTGGACTGTGCCTCCCACGCAGGCACAGGGAGAACATGCAAACTCCACACAGAAAAGCCCCAGTTGGCCACAAAGTTCGAACCCAGAACTTTTTTGCTGTGAGACGACAGTGCTCACCACTGCACCACTTGGTGTAACCTTCCTTGAAATGTATTTTGACAAATATTATTTTGTGTTTTATTCATATAAAAAAATGTGCTTTTTTATATGATTAAAGCAGATTTTACCAGTAGAATAACCTGGAGGTGTGAAAGCATTAGATGGTACTTTTCTAGGCCGCTAGATGGCAGAAGGGTGCTGTATTGAAAATTCAAAACTGCAAGTGTTTGCTTGCTTCTACGGAGGGTGATCATAATTGTCATGCTGCATCACATTTGGGCAATTGGAAGATGAGGAGCAGGTGTTAGAGGCGGGGGACGTGGTGGAAGAGGTTCCAGAGGAGAGGGAAGTTGGGATGGAGTGGTGGCAGAGAGGTTAGTAATTGGAGAAGTACAGGAGGAACTGAGAGAGGAAGGAAAGGCAGCTGGGGAGGCTGAAACGTGACCAGGAGATGAGGTGTGGAACTTTATCTTCTCCTCTTTTTCTCCTTTGGCCATTACAATAAGCATAAAAAAAACCTCAGCCATTTGGGCATTTCCATCAATTATTAGCTGCTACAGGATAGCCACTGAATTCCTGGCTGGTGAGCATTAATTCCTTGTACCGGGACAGTTCTGAAATAGATCCAAGTCTGGGCTTGAACCAAGTAATTCATAAGGCCTAAAATAACACACAAAATTGTAAATATCAGCAGTGAATTTGAAATACACTATATGGCCAAACGTATGTGGACACCTGAACATTACACCCGTATGTGGGTCTTCCCCAAACTGTTGCCACAATATTTGAAGCACACAATTGTCCAGAATGTCTTTGTATGCTATAGGATTACAATTTCTCTTCACTGGAACTAAGGGGCACAAACCTATTCCAACATGTTAATACCCCTGTCCACAAACTGAGGTCCATGGTTTGCGAAGGTTGGTGTGGAAGAACTCGAGTGGCCTGCACAGAGCCCTGACCTCAACCCCACTGAACACCTTTGGGATGAACTGGAACATTGACTGTGCACCAGAAGAGTGAATGTTATTATAAGAGCAAAGGTGGATACCAACTCCATGTTAATACTAATGGTTTTAGAATGGGCACCTACTGTTGGCCTCATGGTGTATGCTTTCTTATATACTGTATATATTTTTTTCCTTTTAGAAACACAAGGTGTATGTATGATGTGAAATTCATAGTGTAGGATTTGCAATTCAAACTGTGTATTCTATTTCACGCTTCCTCGCCACAAGGGGTGATGTTTACACACCTGGATACTTCCTTGTGCACATGCTGAGACCTTTACCACAGTCACGTGGTGACTGTATGATTCAGTATTTTGCTATAAAATACTATCATGAACAGCTTTCTGTCCCTTTCTTCTTCTTGCCTTGTACACATGTTGGGTGTTTTTGAATATTTTGAAGCTATCTTCATAACAGCTTGTGACTACAGTCAGACCTAGAGGTAACCTGTACTCCAAAGCTGGCGACAGACTCGTAACAACTTCTCAACTTTTCAGTTATCTATGAAGATTTTTTTGTGTGAATTTCTACATCACTCACCTCTTCAGAGTATCGTTGAGGGTCCCTTGGCATGCTAAGCATCTTTTCTTACATTGTCTGCCATCTGACACAGCAGGATTATGATGCCCACCGCTAGCATGATCGAGGGGGTGTCCCTCGTTATCCCACACTCAACCTGCTAAGCTTGTGAACTTAGTGTGTTACATTAACAGTCATATAGAAGGAGTGGGATGCCCTCCATTTTTCCTGTATCGTCTTAACCCTGCAGGATGCATACTTTTGGGTTAGCGGGCTATGGCCAAACCACTTGTAGCTAACACACTTCATCGATGAGATCATTGCTGTCATTTTTTTAAAGTTTATTTTTTGCTTTGCACTCAGGGATTCATTACGATTCCACATCCTCCACTATTTAAAAGCAGTAGCAGGCTTGTGTTTTCACTCGCTATCATTTCTGGGTAGGTTTCCCTTCGAATAGTGCTCCTTAAGGTGAATCACCGAAGCACTTGTTCCCACTATATACAGTTCTGGTCAATTCAGTGTACAATACCTTCTTAAGAAAAGTGAGCAGTGAAGCTGCTTTGGCCTATATACACTCATTTGTTTGATGCCGAGCAGCACATGACCAAATAATAACAATTTAAAAAAGAAATGTATTGTAGTAGTATAAATACTAGAAAGTGACCATGACACAATTATTGGCACCCACTGAGCAATTCAAATCAGTTGGATTAGAGAAACAAGACTCTATTTGCCAGTAAAAGTCAGCACTCACATGGCTTAAATTATGAGGACTTCTTAAAAAGGTCATTCTCCTTTCCTGTTTCTTTATGAAATTGGTGAAGACAAAAGAGCTGACTGAGGCAGTCAGAAAAATGATCAACACCAAATATTAAAATTCATAAGGGTACAAAGCCATCTCCAAACACCTTGGTATCCGTGTTTCCACAGTTTTCAATGTTAATAAAAAGTTTACAGCTCAAGGAACTGTCAAGAACCTTCCAGGGCATGATGGTAAAAGAAAAATTGACAAAAGAAAACGGCAAAACTGGAGTGAATAGTTAAAAAAAAAAACTTGTATAACATCCAAAGCTGTTACACATTATACATGTATACATTATATGTTATACAAAGCTGAGCTTAAAGCTGACTGGGGAGATCTGGAGTGATGGTTTCAACTCATACCATATGCTGCACACTAAAACAAGGAGGACTTCATGGGCAAATACCAAGCAGGACCCTGCTGTTGAAAGGCAAACATAAAAGGCATGACTGATTTTTGCCGAAACATACACAGAGAAACCACAGTCCTTCTGGGAAAATGTTCTATGGATGATGAAACTAAACTAGAGCTCTTTGGCAATGCAAATCAGTAATTTGCTTGTAAACAATGTAAGTAAGCTTATAAGGAAAAGAACACTGTACCCCCAGTTAAATATTGAGGACATTTCATAATGTTGCATGGCAGCTTTGCTGTATCTGGTACTGAAGGCCTTGAATGTATTGAAAGGATCATTAAACCAGAGGATTATCAGCACATTTTAGAGCGAAATATGCTACCCAGTGTCAGAAAATTGGCTCCCAGTTAGCAATTATGGATCCTACAGCAGAACAGTCATCTTAAACACACACCCAGAACCACAAAAGCATGGTCAAGAAGAAGAAAATGGACTGTTTTAAACTGGCCAGCAATGAGTCCTCATTTTAATCCAATCGAAAACCTTTGGAAAGAACTGAAATCTGCTATTGGTAAAAGAAATCCTGTAAACTTATGAGTAGGAGAAACTGCCAACAGAAAAGTGAAAAATTAGGCATCCTATTAAAATAATCTAATGATCAAAAGCTGTTACATTTCCAAATATTTATGAAAATTTTAGATGATATAACTGAAATACATGGGTGCCAATACTGTTGACCAGAACTGTACTGTGTAGTCTCAGCTCCAAGAGAATAACAAGCTATAATGCAGGATTCACACTTATGTGGTCAATGCCTGAGCTCTCTGGAAGCCAATGATGGGCATCAGTTCTCTGTATGATGCCTTGGCTTTGATCAATTACTAATTGCCTAAACCAGACATTTCATGTGCAGAATGCATAGTGATGCCGAGGGCGATCATTTGTCAAATTTAGACCCAAATTTTGAGTCAAATCTGACCCAAATCCCAAAAAGTTCTGTTAGCTGTAAATGTTCATAGACAATACTAGATGATAAAAAGAATAAGAAATCAGGAAAGTGCTCAGAGGCTCTTTAGAAGAAAAAAATCTGGCAAATACTGGTCACTCTCTGTATGTGACGAAAAATTCTCTCTTATTCTTCAGAAGTCTGGGCTATGGGGTAGGGTAGCTAGAAGGAAGCCCTGTCTCATGAACAAAACATCCAAGCCCAACTAAATCACCCCAAACCATCTGGCAAGATGTGTTATGGTCTGACAAGAGCAAGGTAAAAAAATTTTGGGAGTAATTCTAAAAAGACAAGACAGCACCATATACACGGTGAAGCATGGTGGTGGTGGCAGCATCATGCTATAGGGCTGCTTCTCTTCAGCTGAGACTGGGGCTCTAATCAAGATAGAGGGAATCAGGAATAGCTCCAAATACCAGTCTTTTCTGGCACAATACATGAAGGCCTCTCTTAGACAGCTGAAGATGAATTAAAAAAAAATTTTTTTTAAGTCCAAATCAAAAAAAGAATGGCTTAAGAAGATAATCAGTATTTTGAAATGGTTCAGTCAGAGTCCAGATCTAAATCCTATCCAAAACCTGTGGATTGACTTCAAGCCGGCTTTGGGCAGGAGATCCCCTCGCAGTTTCAAACTAGGAATACACAAATGCAGCCACTGTTGCATATGATGTCACATCTGAGCCATGCTTCCAGTTTTTATTTACCGTAATTAAAATAACATTTAAAATCACATAATATGTAGAATTTTTGATGATATA
>JAOTRR010000051.1:22754505-22767283 GCA_028570945.1 Gogo arcuatus
AGCAAAAGTCGTCTCAAACTGGTTTCCTGAACATGACAATGAGTTCAGTGTTCTTCAGTGACCTTCCCAGTCACCGGATCTGAATCAAATAGAACACCTCTGGGATGTAGATGAACGGGAAGATTCACAGCATAAAAGTGCACCTGAAAAATCTGCAGGAATTGTGTGATACAACCATGTCAACATGGACCAGAATCTCAAAGGAAAGTTTCCAACATCTTGTGGAATCCATGCCATGAAGAATTGAGGTTATTTTGAGAGCAAAGGGAGGCCCTGCCCAGTAGTAGTATCATGTTCCTAATAAAGTGCTCAGTGAGTGTATAATGTTAGACATTCTGCTAAATGAGAGTACTGTATGCACAGGGAAAAGCTGATCAGTATATAAACAGCTTACATTTGCTCAAATCACTGACACCCACAATGTGGCCCCAGTACAGGCCCTTTTTGTCTTGAGGCTTTAATCATGTGTGCAGGCATGAGTTCACTGACCAAGGAATCAGTCCACTCTCTCTCTCTGTTTTTTCAGCATTTTTCTTGCTTGCACTCTCTTATCCCACATAAGCTGAAATTACATGACTGCTTATCTATTTTAGTTTTGCTTTGTACTGCAGTCACGAAAACTATGCATGTTAAAGACAGCAGATGCACATGAACGCACAAGAAAATAATTAGCACGCACACACACACACACACACACACACACACTATCATTTGTTATAATCAAAGCACCGAGTCAAACCATTTTAAATGAGACAAAACACAAGACGCTAGATAGTTTCCTGAAGTAGAAACATAACTCTTACCATCTCGGTTGGTGTCCATCTGTCTAAAGATCTTTTCTGTTCTTTTCTCTGGTGTAGACTCATCCTCTGGCATCTTCATTACTGACGAAACCATTTTATAAATAGCCTAGAAGGGACCAAAGGCACATAAGAACGTTAATTTGTCACAACAACACAGTAAAAACAAACAGTATTATGTAGAATATCAAAATTATCTCTGGATAATTGGTTCAGCTAAAAAGCCTGATGTCAGACAACATGATGCCATATAAAGCTGTGTATAGAGACTAACCAAATAAAAATTGAATACTACAAAAAATCCAACAAAAACAAAATGGGGACTGAATATATACAGGATGCTCAAACAGGTTTTAGGTGTTCGTGAAAAAACAGGACTTCTGTGAAGATATCAGGACAGTGAGTGGATTGCTTGTGAATATGCAAGAAAAGCTAAAGCTACACCTCACATCACATTTCTGGAGTTATGCAATTGGCTAGGGAATAAAAGGGTTGTATTTAAAACACCATCCCCTTGGCCAAAATTGTAGCGTCGTGTCATAAACCACCAAGACAACTTTCATCCAGTAAACTGTCTAACACGCTTACAATTACTTTCAGATTTTATATTAAAATACACCCTTGGAGTTAAAATAACAGTGAAGGTGTGAATATGGCATGGGAAGTAACCATATGTGACTATCTTGGCTGCAACACGACTAGGAAAAGGACAGAAAACACAGTCACAAAAAACACAAATTTAAGATGAGAATAAATACCAACACCCTTATACTCAATATATTCACACTTACACTTGTATTCAAGTGAATACACACCATGGGCATTGAGAGACACACTACTCCTAAAATAAAGAGATATTTTAGAGAAGCAGTGATCTGTGGCTCTCCTCTCTTTCTATAGCAAAATCATCTCTTCTGCTTTTTTAAGTCACATGTCTGTCAGGCTCCAATTAAACTACTTTATAGCGATGCATTGCTGTTGGTATGGACCTGAGAACAACCACAATTTCATCTCTATGGAAATGTAGGCATAGTAGAAAATGATGCAGTACAGAAAATGAACTGAGCATTATGTTCCTGAGCTGGTTTTAAAAAAAAAAAAAATCCAGTAGATTTCCCTAAATAACTCTAACCGTGAGTTTTTAACTGTCATGATGTATTACAAATAAATGTACTTAATGTTCAATTGGGTGCTATTAGTGTACAGGTCATGCTGGGAAATTTACATTCAGAATAACTCACTGAAATGCACTAACTAGCATCAATAGCAATCATCGCAAACACAATAAATACTAGTCACAACCCGATTTATGCAAAATCATTTCGCTTTTTCTAGAGTACAAACTGATTAGTACTCATTTGTTGAACCGATAATGCTGCATTGCTCTAAACAGATAAACAAGCCCACATTCGATTCTCTGTTCACACCAACATGCTCAAGTGTCAGAATGTGCAAATCCCCACACAGGCCCCATTTGGGCAGAGTCTCAAAATCTGAGTAGCCACTTGCTGCTACATTACTTCGAAAGAATCAGAAGAATCACAGCCAGGCCCAATTCCAAAAGCAGACAAAAATAGACTGATAAAAGAGCATGATCTGAAGGAAAGCCTTTTTTGCTTGAGAACGAAACAAGAGTGACTTTCTTCAGTTGTGAAAGATCCTAATAATCTAGCACTGGTGGCGATGTGTTTTATCTTTTCTCCCAATAATTCTAACAGTAGTAAGAGTGTATCACACTGTATTTAAGAACATGCTATTCTTGGTTAATTTAAAAAATATCTAGCACATACCTGCACGATTTCCAGCATCTCTGCCTTACTGATGTATCCATTCCCATCCAGGTCATACATGCTGAAAGCCCATTTCAACTTCTGCTCCAGCTTTCCTCGTGACGTGACGCTGAGTGCAATGATAAACTCCCTAAAGTCTATAGTGCCGTCACCATTGGCGTCGAAGGTGCGGAACACGTGCTCAGCAAATTTGGAGGCATCTCCGTAGGGAAAGAAGTTGCCATAGATCTTCTTGAACTCGTCCATAGAGAGATGGCCACTGGGGCAGTCCCGCAAGAAGCCCTTGTACCACTCCTGGATCTCGTGCTCGGTGAAATCTGTGCTCTCCAGCAGGTCCTGCATTACCTCTGGCCGCAGCTTGCTGTTCTGCTTCCCCATGCTTGAGTTTCACGTTATAGCTTTGGGAAGAACAGAGAGAATCAGATAGTAAAACACGTGCAATTTGGGAAAATAGTTTTCTTTTTTGCCCACTTGTTCACTCATAGTGGGGAATTTACTAATCCATTTACTAATTATACTAATCTACTTCATACTACCTGAACATTTAGGCCAATAATACTTCATGTAAATCTTAAATGACCCAGGAACGATTTAGACCACAGGAAGCACTAAATGAACATGATCTGTCACTGAGAAGTTTTATAATGTGAAAATAACCATTTTCAGAAAGGAAAGTTGTTTACATGACAAATTATTTTAGACATCTGCCTTTCTCCACATTTCCTTACATCAATGCATATCAAATGAATATTTAAAAAAAGTGTACTTTTACATTTCAGTACTGCTGTTGATCAAGAATCAAAACACATGCAGGTCTGCATCAGACTCGTATATAAGAGGCAGCATGTAACTCCGTGCACTGATATGTTCTGAACTACTATGACATAACAGAACACACTGTAATGAAACTTTAGCATGGCTGAGTGCGCGCGCACACACACACACACACACACACACACACACACACCTTATTACTGCTCGATAAAACATCTCAGAAATGACAGCAAACAGTATTTTTTGCCTCACTGCAAACAACTTTGTGAGGGGTAGCACATTGTACCTTGTTTACTTTGGATATAATCCAGTGATGAAAACGTAACTAATAAACATTGCTGAGGTGGAAAAACTGTTGCATTTGTTCAATAAAACCTACAAGATTTACTGAAGTGATATTGTGTGGAGGAAGCAGAGAGAGTGCGAGAGAGGAGAGGAGACAGAGCAGTCTGTAGTGAATCAGTTCAGTGACATGAAAAACATCCACGATCAGAAAGTGGCCTACGCTTTTTACGTGGGTCATTACCCTCTTAAAGGAGATGTTCTGAAGATTCTGCCTGTGTGCTAGGATTATTTTTTTCCCCCTCTGGCTAGATACTGTAGAGATGTAAGAAAACAGCAGTTATTGCTTTAGCCTGTGTAAAAAACAAAGAACTACAGTAAAACTGCTTTATGTGATAAACACTGAGCCTTATTCAATAGGCTAAGGGTTTGGTTTACAGTTATTCAAAGCAAGCAATGATTATTTTGGGTTTCACACATTTTGCTGAATGATGGGCTGAATAAATGAGTAAAAATATAAGAATAAGAAAAGCTCAAAACATTTGTTTAATACATTTGAAATGATTTAATAAAAGAAAGCCAGTAGTAGAATACTAAACCTACTAATGGCTTTTCTGTGACATCACCCAAGTAAATCTGAATAAAGTGCTTAAAACATACAAAATCATCTTTAAACAAAAAGTACCAAATTACCATGACAAATGATACACAGAACAAAATGCTTGCTTAAATGTGTTAAAATGACACAAAGGCAACAAAAATATCAGTAAACTTTGAATGTAATTTGATAATCATCTATTAACCAACTGAGTTTTTAATTCACGTGTTTTCCCCCCCAACATCTTATCAAATAATATTTGTTAGTTACACTCTTATTGGAGTAACAACCTCACATGTTAATGGTAGTTTCTGCTTCAGGTCCTCACTCATACAAGTTTTCTAGTTGGACGTTTTTAGTTAATATATACATCACGGTCCATATTTTTTATGAATGCGCGCGCACACACACAATAATAGCTACATATAGCACACTGGCTTCCGGTTAAACAGTAACTGTGCATACTTAAAGCGAACACACCCAAGGAGGAAGTGACGATTTCATTGGTCAGTGTTATACCTTGCTTTCTATTGGTTGGTGAATTATGATTGGGTAGTATCACCAACATCCAAGAGCAAGCACAGAAACCTGTGAGCGCACAAAGCAGTCTGAGCGTGAGCAGGGGCTATTTGAGAAAGAGGGAGAAACACTGCAAAATCTGAACGTGAAATGAATTGAAAGGCCACACTCATGATTAAAGATTGGAATAAAACTCCATAGCCTGGAGCTGTGAGGCAGTGGTGCCACACACAGTCACCACTGTGCTGCCTCATCCTAAATTCAATTCACGTCAGTTAGCTCAAGCTGGAAAGATGCACCCTCCAAGATAACTTGTCTGACTTAGCCCAATGAAGCGTCTACCTTTTCATATGATGTACAGTGCCCGTTCTCAACCCCTCTTTGAGGGCAAATGCAAATAACTTACAAAAGACTAAATATAAAGCACACAGTTCCCTAGCATATAGCTACACAGTCATGCTTTAAAATAGAAGATATTACATAAATGATTGCTCACATTTACACTGTGAGAGGTAAGAACACTTACTCATTATCTTATACCATATCACCCACACTTAATCTGTGCATACACACACACGGGCTCAGTCTGCTGTAGAATGAGGCACAGGAATATACGTCACTGACACCGTTTGCCATTATGAATGACTTCTGCATGACTGTACAATGAGAATGAACAATAAGCTTATTCAAAAAATTATTTAGCACTATAATGTTAATTTTAAGCAATTGTCTCATCTCTTTTGTCCTACAAATTATTTTTTCATTTCATTCATTTTTACAAGTATACTGATAAACCAAGTCAATTTCACGACACAGCAGCACATCACATTTGGTCTTTATACCTCAGCGAGGTTGAATTCTTAACATACAGGCATTGATCTGGTGAGGTTTAAGAGACGTTTATGTAACATTTATGGAAGGAGTCTTGAGTGCCAGTGCTTTGTAAAGTTTCTTGGCTAAAGACTTCAGTACAGAGGAGTTTATGCTTTCCACAGCAGATAAGCTCTGTTCTTTGTCTAATTAACATCAAGAAAGAAAAAGGAGATGCTGGTGATATAATGACTGTTTATCATGACATCATAAGCGATAACAAGAACCAACTCGTCTAGCGGACATTCAGTAGCATAATACACATTGGTCCACGTGGCGTGTATCATTTTCCAATCACAGCATGATCCAATGTGTTATTCCTTACACGTTTTAATAATCATTTGAATCTCTGAGGTCATTTTGAGACACTTTCATTTACGAACAAAAGGAGTCTTACATAATAAAAAAATTCTCACAATAGGGGACAAAGTCTGTCAGCTTTGATTAAAATCAATCAATCATTCTGAACGTTACTTCTTGTACTGTTCTACTCAAACTCCAGACGGCTGCAATACGATGTCTGCCTTAAGCTTGCCCTTTATTGTTTGAGCGAATTAGGGCATGATTCAGAAGAAATAAATTATTACTCATAACTCTAGTCCACCAATCGAAATAGTAAAATATGATGTCTGTCTAGCTAATTCTGGCATCATACTGGGAAGGTTTTTGATTTTGCCCTATACATGCAGAAAACTGAGGCATGTCCACACCTTACCCTCAAACTATAACAGCAACAGAACTGATTCATTTATATCAGCTAATTACTTTCAAATAAATGGTAGAATACTTAGTCATCTAATTAGTTATTATTAATCAATGCATATGGTGTGTGAATAGTATAAAAAAGTGAATATTTGAAATTTCCCCATTGTGGGTGTATGCTACCATAGTAACTCCGTAATGAGGCACAGCCCTAATTGCACCACGTTTTATTATACGTGTTTCTCAGGAGGAACGGGAATCATGCACTGCACAACAGCGCACATGTACTGTATGAAGAACAAGCACTTATTCTTCATACAGTGCATTCGCTCAAACACTAACTACTGTGCACAATGCTGTAATGTAGAAAATCTGAACACAGCCATTAAAATGTACTGCTTCTGAATCTGAAACCACTGAACATCTTACATCTAGCACAAATTACAAGTTGCATTTAATTTCTCCACATTTACTCAACAAATTATTAAACATGCCTCCCTCAGTGGAGCCAGTGCTTCACACTAAACACCACATTCAATAAGTGTGAGAAATAAATTCTTAAAAAAAAGGTAATGCAAATGTAAATAAAAATACAAACTTGAATATTAACAAATACACCTGGTCCATTTTCCTCTCAAGTGGATTATTTTTGAACCCCCCTCCCTCAGAAGCCACTCGTCTTAGGACAATAGTGATGCTAATACATTATTCAGTTCAACAATTCAGCAAAGAGAAATATGAATGAATACAGCAGCCCGGAAGCATCAGGAATACAGCTAACTCTGTGCCCTGCTCATTCTCTAAGCTCTAGGAGTCTCTTCATAAGAACAGGTAATACTATAACCAGTCAGATATATCAGGCAGTTGCCATGGTAATCTGTTCTGAACATTTCATGGCCTGATTGAGACTGATCGAAGCGGAGTTCACCTCAATGTGTGACTCACAAAAAGAAAGAGGAGATTGCGAGAGTGATGTGAGAGAAACACATTAAGGTTCTGCTTTACGAAAGCCTTTACCACCTGCCAAAATTGGTCAATTAGCCTCCTCACAGTCAAAGCCTGGAGGAATGACAAAAACCTGACATTCATTAGCTCCTGGAATCTTTTACAATCAAGGACAAAAACATTGTCTTCAATCTGAAAATTGAGAGATTAGAATTTCCAAAAATGTTCAAAAAGGACTTGGACCCATTTTAATGTCGGGCACTATGATACAAGCTTCCATTTGATAGGTAAGCGTGGGAGCCTAAAGTACCACTGAGAGAGTAAAATAAATTAGTAATTTGACTACCAGCTTGTGTGGCTTTGATCAGTTGTGTGGCTTTGATCAGTTGTGTGATAATATCTAGTCATATTATAAACTAATAGTCAAAGAGAATGCAGACAAGACTAAGATAAAATTTGCATATTCCAAGTGACATTCAGGAAATTATTGATTAGCCTATATAAACACCATTTAGACAACAGTTAGTTCCGGTCCTTTAATCTGGTAGGTCGAGCAGCATTCCAAGAGTGCTGATATTTCCTATAACCGCACTAGGACACTTTTACAGTGCACATCACTCAACTCTTCTGTGTTTGACATGTAAAATTCCATTTTAGCATTTGGCCATATTGTATGGAAGTTTTTTGGACTCATTATTCAATTGGCAATTCAATGTGCAATTTGAAAATAAATTTTGCATTTGGCAATTCAGTATGCAAAGTGACAATGCAATCCTCAACCCGGTTTGAATTATTTTGAGTAAAAATTAAAATGAAAGTTCAATAAATTGCAATCCATACTGCTGTGTTTTTTGGCCTCTTTATTCTAATGGCAATGCATAAACAGCAAAACAGCACCCTAGTCTACTGCATGTCACCACACTCTTCTGGTGTCAAAATTCAATTGAGAACGCAACTGGTCAGTCCTATCATCAAGGCGGGTTTTCAGTTAGGACATGCCAACATTCAGTATAACCGCACTCTTGCTGATGCAATATTGCTTAATTATAACCTTCCTGAATACAGTGTATATGCTGTTCAATGACTGTTTCCAACAAGTTAAAGGGGCAGTAGTAGATTTTTTTTTCACTTGTACAAATATCCTGGAAAATATGTAGAACTTTGTTTAAGTCAAGGCCTCAGTGCATGTGTATTACATGGCTGAGAAAACCTGCTTGAAAAACTGTATTATGGTCTGGACTGCTTGTTTGTGTTTGGATGGGGCTCTTGGCAGTCATTTTATAGACAGTCCACAACACCCATTTCAGTTTGCTCAGAAAGAAATCATTATATTCTCAGTGCAGCCAGATAACTTCCCGTCCAAGCAAGCAAAAAAAAACACCCCACCTTTAATGACAAGAAACACCATAACAAACCAGAATAAACAGTGGCAGTGCGTTTCCATGATTGAGGGGTTTTTTTTGTTTTTTTTTTAAATCAGTGAAGGGGATGAAGTTGGAGGGGAAGATGAAGGGGATGCAGAATTAGTGATGTTGCTCCTGGACAGGTCTGTAAGAGCAATCTGTATAAAGCTTTAAACTGCCTGAATGACCGGCCTTTACATAACATACAGGTTTACCACTTAGAGACTCGGGTAAGGACAAACCACCTGTATAGAAATATAGTATGTAATTCTATCAAACACCCATGCAGCTAAATATGCTAAAACTAGAACTTAAAGCTAATCAGTGCTCATTACAAAGAAAAATAGGATAGTAAAGGCACTCTTTACCATTCAATATGAGCCGAATTATGTGTAGTTATAGCGTTATAACTCGACTTTCAGCAGTTAAATGGCCAAGTGCACATGGCAGTGATGTCACGACAGTCTTTGCTAATGTTAACTCTAGTTGAGCCACAGTAGGTTCTGGAGGTGGAGCTTTGTGTATATGGGTGGGAATGGAAGTGCTGACTCAAGGAGTCTAAAAAAAAATAAATAATAATAATAATAATCATCATCATGCAAATCTTATTCAACTCCAACTATTTAACTGTTAAGGACCTAATCTGGACAAAAAGATTTTTTGAAGATAAGAAAGATTCCCTTTAGCTCCAGTTTATCTGTCCCAAAGTACAGCATGTACTACATAATAAAGTATTATTATTAGTAGCAGTAGTAGAGCTTATTGTGTTGTTTAATGTTACTTGCTTTGTATTTAATACATAGTGAACATTAACCCACTTGTTTTAATTCATAAGGCAGGAAAAACCCAGGAGACACTAGTGTTAAATTAGCCAATGTTGACCTTTTGCCATGTTGCCATAGAAACAGAAACTCAACAACACAGAGAAAACAGGAAATCATTTAGTAATTACAATAGAAACTAAATTACCACAACCCAACTCCATGAGGGATATCGATTATAAATGAATAAAGCTTTTAGCATTTTTTTATTGATAAACATGAACCATGTACATTAGGTTCTTGTCTCAATTAAACCGGTTTGTTATTGCATACTTTCCTGCTCGCGCTCATGTCTACTGAGGTTTGACCCAGGCTTTTTACATGAATATCTGGAAATGGTTACACAAACGCTCATCTGTCATGTTGTTTCTGTTGCTGAAGTAAGTCATGCTGTCCACCATAATGCCGATCTCGTAACTTTCTGGACAATAAATCTCTGGCATTCTACTCCATTAGCTGGTGAGGAAGGTAGCAAAAAAATTCAGCTCAGCCACAAATGGTTTCCCCTAAGAAACTGTAGTTCTTTAATAAAATCACAATTCATTTCCATCTCCAAAAATGTTCACAAGGTAGCCCCCCCCCCCCAAAAAGTACCCAGAGCTCCTTCTAGAGGTTCTGCACCACTGCTTTTAAATGTGTAGGCATGTTTACAACACATGAATCACGAATTACAATTTCAATTTTGACCAGAGTGCTGTAAATCACATCACTGAGAATTTGATAAAGCAAAATAAGGACCAAGACCCTGAAATCTCACTTATGTCATACTGTGACAAATGCAAGCTAGTTTATTACCAATTGGTTAGCCAGCTAGCTACCTGGGATGGAAGGAGAACTTGGGGCATTTCCAAGTTGCATATTCATGCCTATAGATAGATTGTGGCAGTTGTATCAAGGGTTAGGTGCAGAAATGTCCATTAGCTTTTAAATGTTCAAAACAAAAAGAAACATTTGCAGTGGCACACAAAAGAAATGATCAGCTTTTATTAGAGCATTATAAAATTAGAAGTGTTAATAATGATTAAAAAGTAAAATTGTTAATAGTAAATTAATGTTACTATTGAGTTAATTGGAATACGGACATGCATGGAAATGTGGTAAATACTGAGGGAGGACAGGGTACAGGGCACTGTCCTTATCCTTCTCTTCCACCTGATCCCCTTATGCCCTTACAGAGCACAGGTTAGCAACTAACATTTCCCCCCCAAACACACTAAGCTTGGTCCCGGGCTTCATATGGCTCATTAGTCAAGTCACAGACTGAAAGATTTGTTTCATCCATGGCAGACCTTCGTGAAGCAGCAGTTCTAAATCTCAGCATGGTCTTATTTTGTACAGGAGAATGTAGAAGATTTCTTGGTAACTTTCTAAACTTCATGGCTGATGACTCAGACTGGGCAGATATTGCTTAACAGGCTAGGGTATAAAACAGCTGCAGAGAAGTCAGACATCTCAGGGAAAGACAACTACTGATGACCATTTGAAAAAATTCTGTGGATATGTGACCATGCTATTCATGAAGGCAAATGTTAAAAGACTTATGTAACCTAAAAGCAAGTTTACTGATAAATAAGCTTCTTAATTTAACTCCCATATTAACTCCATCTTTTCAGGAAGACTAAAACACAGTGTGAATGGACGTCTGGGAAATTACTTTGTATTTTTTTTTTTAAAGAACATTACATCGCCCGTGACGGCTGTGAAAACGTGAAGTATACGAGTTTGAGACCCTGCCAAATGATTACTTCATGTTAGAGGCTCAAAAATGTACCTTCTTTTAGAGTGATAATTAGGAAATGTTTGCAGTTTGCACTCAAATCTAACTTGAGAACAGTTTTTATGCAAATGTCTATATTTTCAATGACTACCTTGTTTTTTGGGCAACATTATATAAGAAGAGGTACAGGTTAGATTTATGTGCACTCGCATGTTTTGCACAGTTATTCAGAGAAACACAGACAACAAAGCCAATCTTCTTCTTGCCACATCCTGACCTGAACTGGCACATTCCATTATACTAGAGCTTAGAGATATTCTCTCTTTCTAACATTACAGCTTCCTCAGACACTGAGGGTGACATGACCTAGGGGACATATCACAAGCTCACTGTCCTACACAGCATTACTTAACCAGCCTTTCAGACCTTCTTTTTCATTTTTATGCTGTATACAGCATGCTCTTATAGATTCTATATTAAACTGCATTTACATATTGTATTTCCACTATTATTTCAGATTCAGCAGATTAGTGCAACCTACTGCAACCACTGCCACTGATGCAGCTGTCCTTTTTTTGGAAACTTTTTCAGTCACACCGGGTGAAGATGCTGGTAAATTTACACTACAGCACTCTTGTTGTCATTGAGTCAGTGAGATGCAAATTTTTGGGGGGCTGCAATGACAATAACTGAAAACTGTTGAAACATTTTTCAGCATAATGCTACTTTGACGAAATGTTACGAAATTTAAACAACATACATAAGGAAATTCTCCCAGCTTAAAGAAAAATATATCATCTTGGAAAATAAATTTCGCTTAAATTTTAGGTCGCGAGAAATCTGTATTTTAATATTCGGTATTTCGCGGTCCGCCATGTTTATTTTGCATATACGCGCCGTGCATAAGACTGAACCGTGACGTCATTCACTCAACCTTCTGCTCGAGCTACACAAGAAATACACTGAAGTTTTGCGATGCCTTCCAGTGAAAGTGAGATTTCAGTTTTTCTTCGGATTGCTCGGATAATTTTGGATGCGAATACCCTTCAGATGGCATAGATTTTGAAAACAGTGGTTTAACGCTATAATCCCGTTCGACGAAAGTCTAGAACCTCATGCCTCAGAAAAGAAGAGGATCTCAGTGGTCTTTGGTCATTATAGTGAACACTTCCCTGCCCATCTTTAAGGTAAAAACAAATGTTTTAAAAGCAAGGATGAACATTATGGTTTCAGGTAGTTTGGACAAATTTGACTACAATAGAACATGTGGTTTTGACATCTCCCCTTCCGGCGTTCTCTGGCACTAACAACAGAGACTTCAGTTTCGCTTTTTTCACTTTCACTCTCCCTCTTGTCTGTGCCTCCGATACTCTGTTCGTGCCTCACCTGACCATTGCTCATATGTCTACTCTGAGTTTGCCTTGCGATTTGGATCTGTCTGCCTGCATGTTTTTAAAAAAACACTCCTTCTGCGATTACCTCCGTTCATCCGCCTCAACAACACAATACCTGACAGTGGCGAGTTATGGATTGAAATCCCTGCCTCTAGATCGGCTG
>JAOTRR010000051.1:22823902-22835509 GCA_028570945.1 Gogo arcuatus
AATGTGTTAGTAAATAATCCCACGTTATGTTTTAAAAAGCAAATTAAAAATAAGCACCAGATAAAAACCCATCTATCTTATGTAAATAAACATATAAATTTCATTGTCCAGTGGTCAAGTGTTTGAGATACGTTGCCTTTGGGTTACAATTGGGTTCCCTGTGGTGGTACACGTTCGTACGTGCAGACGTCATACGGTCGCAAAAGCCATCAAAAATCAAGTCAATGCATTTCTCTTAAGTATGGAGCTCTGCTATGACTCTGCTATGACTGTCTGTTTTGTGATTTGTGTCTTCAGCACCTTCATGTAGATGTGGCTCAGTGGTTACGGGTTTGGGATTTTATTGAGAGGTTGTGAGTTCCAATTTCAGCACCACCAAGCTACTCTTTGAGTCCATGATCAAGGTTCATAACCCTTAACTGCTTAGTTGTATTTTATATACTATAAGGATAGGATACTTATAACCTGTATAATCACACTGGGTAGAAGTGACCGGTGAAGGAATAAATGTACTAATACTTAAGCCAGCTTTTGTATTCTGGCTGTTCTTCTTTCCTTGCACATTTCTGGTCAGCTGGTGAAAATTGAAGCCTACATGCCTGTAAGTTCTTTTAGCATGCTGCGTGGATTATATTCTGCGTCAACTGTAAGTTGCTTTGGATAAAAATATCTGCCAAATGAATACTTGTTAATATGATTCCAATTTATATCCCTTTTCTAGAACCAATTACAGCAACTTCCCCCAAGATACTTCATTACATGAAACGTTGTTGGGTAAAAATGTTAAATTCAATATAGTTGTCTCACATAATGTTAATAAAGGTACCGTTTTTAATTAAAGTCCTTCTCTTCTGCTGTATTATGCTTGGATGAATGTTTTTGTTTATTACCTTTAAAAACCTCAAGGTATGTTTCCTAGAATTATTACTGTGCAAAGATCATTGTCAGATGGCAGCCAGTATCGTTTATTTTCTAAAGGTTAAAATGATCTTAATGCCATGATGCTTAAGGAAACTGGGGCTTAAAGTGACCCAGTTCATTGAGGAAGGAGGAAGCCTATTGCTACCTTATTCAGTTCTGTTTTATTCACATGTTTGAAGGCTTCTATTCAGTTCCATCATTCTGTCACAGAGGTGATGATGCCACATACAATATAAACTGTTAGTTTACTGTTGTAGTTTTTTTTCTATAACCTGATTATGAACAGGTTCATAACCTTTTCTGAACCTGTGTTATGAATTTTGGTCCATATGTGAGACGTGAAAATTTTTTGCATTTCATACTCATTAGAGATTATCTACTAAAGCCACAGTCAGGACTGGAAACAGTGCCATATACTGTAGTATGTTTTTCCAAGGAAGATTTCATTCACCTCATTGATCACTTCCTGTTTATGATTTTCAAAAATCAAATGTCTTTATAGATCAGTTTGGGAAGCAGATTTCCATCCTGCTCCTAATATCTTTCCAAACAATTTATTAAGCAGTATTTAAAATATGACCTCATTTTTAATGTTCGTTTCAGTGTAAAATCGTGAAACAAAATGGTCCGAATGCAGTCAGCTGCTAATAGGGTAAGAGTTGTTTTTTTTTCTCTTGCACTCTTTTCGTCTTTTAATTTTAAGTTTCAGATCTCTTACTGATCTCTCTCTCTCACACACACACACACACACACACACACACACACACACACAGAGACACACACTACAATCTCAGTGTTTCCCAGTGTTTGTAAAAGAATGTGTTTTAACGCAACACAAAAAGCGCTCTTGTGGGAATGGGAGAGGATTAGCAGAGAGGCTTGTAATGAGAGCAATAGGCCAGAGCCTGATCCTTACTCATTAACTCATCCTTTCACCTTCGTCATTCCTTCCATGCACTTGCATCTGATGTCCTCTTTAATCCTTCCACTCATTCCATGATTCATTTATATGTACTCAAACGTCATAAAATAATATTCATTGCTTTCATTAGATTATCATTTTTTATCAGTTACTTTTGGAATTGCATGGCTGAAATGTAAGACAACAGTAAATGGGTCATTTGGTGACACATGATGTCTTGTTGTGGTTTGTGTTCTTTTGAAAACAGTATAGCACCTGATGTGTGCCTTACGAATGAAGCCTCCACCTGCTTTGAACTGAGGCGAGCGAGGAAAAGCAGTGCGGCACAGATGGCTGGATACCAAAAGAAGAGGAGCGTTTTTTTTTTCACAGGGTCTTTAAAAAAGAGAGCTCTCTTTCTTGGCTAATATTTAGCTGCTTCAAATGCTAATGGCGAGGCTTCCTTCTCCAAGGTTAGCATGACAATTATGGGAATGCTTTAGATGTGGGACATTTGTTTACTGGGTGAAAGGGTGCAGGGAGGCAGTGAGCAGAGAGGCCCAAGCTATTTACCTCCTGCCTGTGAAGCCCAAGTCAATTTCAAGGTACAAAGCTGCACAGTTTGTATAATTAGAGCTGTAGTTAATTTTCATCCATCATTTTTTCACTCCAAAAATGTTCAAAAAGCACCCGAAAAGGATTTAAGTTTTTGCCCCATTAAATTCAAGCTTTGATCGAAAGCCCCATTTTGTTGGCAGTTTATTTATTAATTTTTCCTCCTCTCATCTCCCGATTGATACCAATGATGAGAGAAGAGATGAAGTTTGTCATTTCTCAGCCAATGGAGACCAGTTAAAAATCAGGCATGAAAAGGAAAAGATATAATTTTATTACACTGCCATGCTCCTTAAGAAAAATACACTTTGAGTCGAGATTTCTGAAAATGTTACTGGCATTTACTCTCCACAGTGTTTATCTGTGCTACACCAAAACTCAAAGAGGAGACATTAATGTTAAATTATTAATTTCATGCTTGACATCAAAGTTTTCAATCACATTTTGTTACATTTTGCCTGAACAAGTAGAGTTCATCTTTGAGACTAACTCATTAAGTTTCCCACTTTTTTCATAATGATACTTTAAATGTGTTTGGAAATATTTTGATGATTTCAACAAATTCACAAATGAACAATTAAGCTCTTTACATATATGATACAAAGAAAAATAGATCCTCAGCCCACCTAAAATAACATTCGCTAAAATTTCCATTGTGCATTGCACTCAAATGTACTTCAGTTCCTTCAAGCTCTTTTCATACATTATTCACCTCTTCTGTTACTGAGAGAGGACTCCAGGGACATGCTGAGAACTCATTGCAATATTTATGTGCTCCTAAGTATTGCTTTGCTTCCAACCTTATTAAACTTCATCGTTTCCTCGGGAAAGTTTTCATGGTGTAAGAATATTCATTAATATGTGTAATAAACAAATTTTCATACTTGCAAAATATTCATTGTAACAACATATGACAGAGCAGATTCCTAGTGCAGAATTATGATGGTTCACTGTTCATCTCAAGAAATAGCAGTCTGATTGTTAGGGAAATTAAAAAGGCTACTGTGGGTAAAGTTATATTTTAATTATTCAAATCATATCTGTAATGGTAATTATTAGGTTACTTTATTATGTTACTTTCACATTTGGTTTCATATTTAATAGTATAAACCGACACCATAAGCACAGACCTTTCTGCAGAATAGAAGGCTGTTTTGAGGACTGAAAGAGAAGAAAGCATATGGTATAGTAACATTAGTTAAAATTGGCTTCATTTATCAACAGAGAAGTTTCTGAGGATGCAGTCACAGACAGCGTTTCACCATTTCATATACAGTACATCAAAATGTGGAAGTCCACATTTTGGACTTCTGATCACTAAAACTGATCACGCTACAGATGGCACCATCCCCCCCTCTCCAGAGAAAGACTGAGATCATAGTTAAATTTAAACGACAATTGTTTTTCTCATCATTTGCTGAATGCTGAGTGTTGATGACCATCTGTGTGTTATGATAGCTGTGCTGAAGCAGGTAACACAGTCTGCATGTCTGTGTCTGTGTTTATGTCCTCTTATATTCATTGGCCGTCACTATTTAAACCTAGAAGTTTTGTGCACCAGGTCAGGATCAGTCTCATCTTCACGTCCCTATAGGGACAACAAAATCCCTGTTGCCACAGCACCCATGTCCCTCAGCAATCCAGCCCTGTGGCTTGCAGAGGGAGTGAGGGACAGAGACAGAGAGAGAGGAGAGAAGGAGAGAGGGATTATGTCTCCTCTCTTAGGATAAGGGCCTGTCTGATTGAGGCTCTCCTGGCAGAGTGGGTTTGATCTTTCTACCTATCCATCTCATCTATTTTCTGATTCCCACCATCCCTTTGTGCCATCCCTCTCAGCTTCTTCCATCTACCCTGCTAAACTGCAATCCAACATCACAAACATGCAGATGGTGTGTCAACACTGGTACCAGTGGCTCCCCTGTGTCAAGGGGCCCCAGTGTGCACTTCACTAGCATGCCTGCCTACATGAAACATATAGGGGCTCCATCTAGCACAAGTTTCTAAGTTACCAAAAAAGACAGCTCTTGATCTGTGGTAAATAGGTTGCAGTTGACAGTTGACAGACATGCTGAAAATTTGTAATGAACTCATTTAAGGCAGAGGGTATTATGTGAGGATGGCATCTCTTGCATCTCCTTAACTCGGTAATTGGACTGGGCCTGTGGGATGGGCACATGAGCCTTTTAGAGTAAAGCCACTGACCGGTTTATGCTGCAGCTACAGTAGACAAAATGAAGTTGTGTTCACCAGGGTGACATATCCAGTGGGTGAGTCCCACTGGATTCCATCGAGCAGCATGTGGGTGACACATTCATCATGCAGCCTGCACTTTCAGACTGCTGTTATGAATCTAATTAGAGAGTGCTGTACTACCGAGGCTTGCTGAAGTAAAGTCACATCAGTCTCGCTGCTGTGATCACTATGAACTCCCCCCTCCCTCTTCCAATCCATACACAAACACACCCTGAAGCTCCAGTGGCAGTAATCCACAATGGTGCCCCATGGCTGTGCAGCAGGAATAGGCTCGATGCTAATACAGAGCTGTGGAAGATGTAGGATCATGTAATTTTGGAATAGCTCTTTTTGCAGTTAGGCATGGAGGTATTAATAATCATTGTATGAAATGTTTATATGTACAGGAGATACTTTGTATTTGTTTCAAGTTCACATCTGAATAATTATATCATGAATTTAATTTTTTATTGCTACTTTATTAAATTCTCTTCTATTCTCATGTTTGAAAGCTTCTATTTAATTCCATCATTCTGTCAAAGAGGTGATGGGCATCATATACAAAATAAGGAATTTCTTCTTCTAAAACACCTGTCAGGACTTTTAAACATTGCCATATTGGTGCCAAAATCTTTTTTTCCCCCAATTATTTCTGTTCACTCAATATAAGGTCTTAGTTGTTATTTAAATGCTGAATGTAACATGTTCTTTACACAGACCTTTATTACACAGAATAATCAAAAACTGAGGCTGGCAGTAAACTGGCACGGCATCATATCAAATGTCATAATGCAAACTTGTGAAGAACACCACAGACATAAAGGCAACCATATTGTCTGCATCTGTCATTGCTATCATCCTTGTTTGAAGGTATTTAAAAGTAAAACTTCACACTGGAAGGCACAAGAGGCTTGTTCAGTGAGACTTTTTCACTCCTGCTCTTGTATGGCTGACGCTGAATACATTTGGTATGCCATGTTTGCTTGTCGTGGTCCGCTTTGCTAAGGAAAAGACACTATTCAGCAAAGTACAGAAAATGTTCAAGCACTTGTGAAAGATCTACTTGTGATGAAATTCGGTATGTGTGATCACTGAAAGATATCAACGTACGAAAAATACAGGATAAGACACTAAATATTTCACACAGATGGAAAACAGTGATGTTGAAAAATAGGTTAAATGTGACTTTAACAATGAATGAATGAATGATTACATATTACAATAAATTACATTTAACACACAAGAGTATTGCAACGAGACTATAGAGGAAACAGAACATTCAACTTAAAAATAAAGAAATAGAATATTTATTTATTTATTATATTAAATATTAAATATTAAATCAAGTAAGTAACATACTGTTGTATATTAAACATTAAATTATATATCCCACATTAATGTTAATCAGAGAGGCTCAGAATTGCTTAACAAATGCTTCATGTCAGTAAAAATACATGTACATTGGAGAGGATGCTATAGTTTAACTATAGGCCACATATCTGTTGTCTTTAGTCAGACAGGCTTTAGTGCTTTTTAATGTTTTCCCAATGCAAATTGTCTCCATCGTATCATGAAGTGCTTTATAATTACCTCATAAGATCGATCAGCTGCATTAAAGTATGAAAAGCTGTAGTACTTTAACACTCGCATGAGTAAGCCAGGCCTGTACAGGAGTGACAGGAAACATTTTGCTTTATTATCATCAAAGCTAGCTGCTGGCATCCTCTCCATTACCTGAGTGTACACTGTAACTGTTATTTTTCTTTTTAAACAACTACTGTATGTGTTTTGTGGGACATCAGAGCAAAAATGGGGGGGAAACCCCTGACGAAATCAGGTGATACTTCATCCTGATGTGCATGTAATTAGCTTTGAAAATAACAAATCTAAAGAACATCTCTTCTTTCTTTTTTCATCAATCCCTGTTGCAGTTTACATTTTAAGGCTTACTGCTCTTTTCACACATCAAAAGCATATGGTGAAAAGTCTTAGAGCAATGTGGCACCTTGTGTAAAAGAAACCATAGCTCCATAGCTTCCAAAGCTTTTACTTGTACTGTATAAGGGAATGAAAATGCATTAAATTAAATGTTTGGGGGGTTTTTTTTACGTTTCTGTTCCCTAAAGTAGAAACTGCCAAAGACCAAGGTAGTGTTTGATGTATGACTAACATTAATGTGCAGTCTGCTTCCCCATGCTGCACCTCATTCATAAACCCTATAAATATATTAAAGATCACTGAGCATATTTACATATTTGAAACTATTTCATTCAAGGCAGAGGCAGAGAATGAGAGAGGGAAAGATGATGGGTACTGATGAATGTGATTACTTACTGTTTATTTATTTCTGTTTTATACAATGACTTTTATGTGCCAAATCCCAAAGCACATGGGAAAAAATGTGATCACATGAAGGCAAGTAATCAAAGCTGTATAGATTAAAGATTGCCAAAGCCCTCAACTACTGTGAGAGTCAGTGGGGATCTCGATCTGTCTGTAGAGGCAGGCCTCTGAAGTATTTTACACACACACACACACACACACACACACAGACACACACACACACACACACACACACACACACAGAAATGCGTATATCCAAGTCCTCCTGCCTCTTCCATTCCAGAAAGCACTGAAAGACTGGGCATCCATCCAGCTTTGCACCGCAGCAGACTGTGTGGCATGACACACTCACAGATTGCTGTACCCATGCCAAAGCTCCTGGAACCCCAGCATGTGTTTCATGTCCTCTGAATGCTTTACGTGTTGCCATAGCCCGTCTGAACGCTCGATAATATCAATAATTGATGCTCTTGAGGAGTAGTAATTAAATTAGTTAATTATGCCGGTAAAATTACATGTAATTATGTGACTGGAGGGTATGTTTAGTAAATTAGTCTCATCTATGCTCACTGTGGAGAATGCTGCCAAATTTAGTTCCTTGATGATTAGGTCTTTTTTAGCAGAAAGTAAATGAGCCATTTATGAGAAGAAATCATATGATCCAGTGACAACTCTCTGTAGGCCCCCCTCACACATTCTTAAAAGCATTTTTTAAGGAAAAAATTTTTTTTAAAGAAAGCTTAAAACTAAAGTTGTAAAGAAAACTTCTGGAGCATTTCCCAGCTACAGCATAATGACAAAGTACTGAGCTCCATAAGCTGAAAGAGGTGCTGAAAGCTATACTGGGCTGAACGGACACATGGATGTAAATCCTGCAGTTCTCTATAGACCAGAATGAATACAATGACAAAGCTGGACAAAACAATCTTAGACTACAACTTCAGGAATACAACCGTTTAACTCCTCAAGAATTCCTCAAGACTAGTGTTCCTTGAAAATATCCTGTACATGCTCTTGACTTGCATTTCTACGAATGATACATAATAAAACTTTATCATAAGCTCAGGACTGTAAATGTTATACACAATATTTTACCTTCAGTTAAATATTGTGTACCTGTACTGAATACCTTCAGTCACCTGATCATCACACTTTCAAGTATTTATTGTATAATTTACATGAAGAGTGGAATGGTATGAAAATCAGGGTGGTACAATGGCACACCATACAGCATTTCATCCTCATGGCTTCAGGGTCTCTGGTTGGATCCTGAGCTTGAGTTACTGTCTGTACAGAGTTTCACATGCTCTCCTCTTGTCTGTGTGGGTTTCCTCTGGGTTCTAAGGTTTCCTCCCAAATCCCAAAAACATGTCAGAAGCTGGATTGGCTAAGATAAATTGCCCCTAGGTGTGAATTTGTGTGCATGGTGCATGGACTGGTGTCCCATCCAGGGTGTATTCCTGCCTCATACCCAGTTTTCCTTGGATAGACTCCATATCCACCAGCATAAAGCATTTATTGAATGTGAGTGAATGAATGGGATAAAAACATCATATTATGTTAATTATACAGACCAAGAACATGATTTTCAGTATATCACTTACGAAAAAGCTAGATAAAAGGGACAGAAAATGTTGCACTGAGACTTAAAGTTTAAAAAGATTGATTAGAGAATCTGCTAGAATATACTTTAAATGAATTTGTTAAGATGAATGCTTAATTCTCCTCAGTAACATTCTTTCCTCATACTGTATCATCACAACATATGCTATTGTACAAAAAAATTCTTTGCAATGACATTTATACTAGTATAATGTAACACAGACAATATAACTGGATCACATCTCAATAACACCGTGTACCACTTCAGCCGTACACATTACACCACTAATTCAGATTATACTGAAATATTATGTATTCAGACTGGACTGTGTGAGAGGGGTTATGTACCTTTGACTCCTAATAATGAGCTACAAGAGCCAGCATGTGTTACTGACAGAATCTTTGGTCCACTCACAGTGTGCAGCTTTTATCGCTTTAGCTAAAACAGCTCAAAGCCATTAACAGAGGATCAAAATATAAATTAGAAATGTGCCTTCCTCTCTCTCTCTCTCTCTCTCTCTCTCTCTCTCTCTCTCTGCTTCTGTCTCACCCTCTCCTCTCTCAACTCCTTCCTCCCCCTTTCTCCCAAGATGCTATGGCAAGTTAATTGCATTATTCCACACATTCCCGGATCTCTGCATCACATGTACAAATGTGTGTGGGGGTGTGTGAGCACGCACACGCGCACACACACACACACACACACACATTCAAAAACATGCTCTTGCAGGCACTGATTTATTCAGAATAAAGTCTCATCCCAAAGACAGGCAAAGGACATGTTCACAGAATCAAAAAGAGGCCTCCTTTCTATAGAGGAATATTCGATTTGACTGACTGGGTTGTCACAGAGACAGACATGCGTTTTGACAGCAGAGCTAACTGGCTGATTGAACAATACGAAAACAAGCGAGCCAGACATCACAGGCACCCTGGCTCCTTTTCCCCTGATGTTCATTTCTGAGGACTTAGACTAGAGCACTTTAATTTGACAAGACAAGTCTGGAGAGGAAGAGGAGAGAGGATCTTGGGACAAAGAGCTTTAAGTGATGGACAAAGAAGAAACAATGGTACTACTTGAACATTACTAACACACTACTAACATTTACTGATTATTGAGAATCATTGTATAAGAGAAATAGTAATAATAAAATTTTAAGATAATCAAATACATGCACGTTTTTGTAATTTACAGGCAAGCACAATTGTGGCTGTTTTAAGATATTTTATAAAAGTATTGATGTGAAATGTGAGGCAATGTTTAAACCTGAAGCAGAATGATTAATACAATTTAAATTAATGATAAAATGAGTAAAAACAAAAGCCAACAACAAAAAACCCAAGTGAAACCAGTAATTTACTTAAACAAACCTTTAACTTTTAATTATTTGCACCTTCATAAATGCAATTATTACTGTCTCATGACTAAATTTTTAATTTCATTTCCTCAGTAAACATGTATTGTAGTTTGCTACAACAAAATGAAATCAGTTCAGTTATATTTGTGATCAGAGAAATGGAAAATCAGTTCTCTCGTAATCTCTCATGTAAAAGGGTTATTGTGTTTATGAGCACGCACTTTACATCACTTTTGTTTACACGCATTACTGCACAATGTTGGGTGTGACTGTGTTGCAATACAAAGCAATTCCTTCTCTCCATTCTTTGTCTAACTATAAAAACGTGTTTCTCTTTTTTCCTGTTCTTTGTAATTGTGGCACCTTCAGCATTACAATAACAACCATCCTGTAGTTTAGCTGTCAAGAACTAATACAGAAGTGCAGCTACTACACACATACTGACAAAAAAAAACTACCTGGCCTGAGCTTTCTGTTTACTCAGTCCCATGTCCACATGAGTGTTTGGAAATTATTACGTTATTACTTAAATTAAAAATAATGATGATGCACAGAGGACTGTGCTAACTGAATAAACATTTCAGCCTGTCTGGTAAAAGAACACATTTATTAAGGTATATATTAAGGTTACTATTCTACATTAAAATATTACTGATTATGTAAACCCACTTGATACAGTAGGGTTGATAATCCTGGGTTCATGGATTTTGGATCCTACTGGATATCAGGAATTATGCTACATCCAGATATTTGGTAATGTAGCAAGTAGATGTGGCTGTGTGTAAGGCAAAAAAAGATAAATGAAACTAGAAGATGAATTCTGACACATAATGATAGGTTTAGTACTGCACATTAAAATGACAGAGTAGAGTTTGAGACAGTACATTTATAATAGTCATGTGAATTTTATTAAGGCATAAACAGGATAAGATAAGGGTTAAGAGGTCTTCTGGGACAGGACAGTAATAACAGCACTCTTATGCACTTTTGTAGCTGTTGAAGGTGAAGACCATTATGCAGCATAATATTTATTTTAAAATGTATTTTTGCTTTGCCATCTAGGAGCAAAAACAGGTGAGAGATACTCTAAAAAAATCACTTTTTGGCTAAAAAAAACCCCCTGAACTGTCCCAAAGCCCAGCATGAAGAAAGAGTTATAAAAGTATTTAAATATGGCTGTGTGTTTAGGGTCCTGCAGCACAAGAGTTCAACAGAGAAGTTAGCAGTTATTTATTTAAAATAAGTTAACCCCTTAAACACTGAGTTTATTATTCTGTTATTCATCTTAGTAAGTACTATGAATTATTGAGTAACTGCAGTAAAACTTATTGGAAATGTATATTGTTACACAAGTCTGGATCCCATCTGGGTTTGTGATGTATTCCACTTTATGACTGATTGTGGAAATGCATCATAAAGTAGAACATGCTACTCCTCAGGAACTGAAATACTAAAATCAACAATCCATCAATTATTAAGAGCTCTTCAGCTCTCTAGCCTTACATCTAGCCTCTTTTATCCTTTACACACACACACACACACACACACACACACACACACACAAATAAATAATAAATAAATAAATGATAGATAGATAGATAGATAGATAGATAGATAGATAGATAGATAGATAGA
>JAOTRR010000051.1:22902614-22922329 GCA_028570945.1 Gogo arcuatus
AGGTAGGGAGACAGGTAGGGAGACAGGTAGGGAGACAGGTAGGGAGACAGGTAGGCCATCCAATCACTCCATTCAAACTGAACGAAATGACTGGAGGGGCTTTTTACAGCCCTGAGACTGAGACAGATTTTTTTTTCTTTTTATTGTCAGAGCATTTGACTTATTCTTGCTGTCGGGATGTAAAGACAATTTCGAGAAATATAACAAAATGCTTCTATAATAAATGACCTACCCTACCTTTAATGTTGTGGTTATGTAGTGTTAACTGAAATAAGTGAGTAAAGCAACAGATTTGCAAGTTGATGTAACTGATAACAGAGTTCGTTTTGTTGACATCAATCATAAAGGCTGTGCAAGAAAGAGAATCCCGTGGACAGTTAGTTATTCATGCTGTAATACCGTCAGTAGGTAGTTAACATGCGCTTAGAAGTAAGTCTAAAAGAAGGAGCAGAGCTTTGGCTCAGTTCAAGCACCCAGTTCTTGAACCCCCCCCGGTCAGTTCTGAGAAAAACAGCTATCTATACGCGTTTCACAGGAGGCGCAAGTCCTGTTTTTACAGCACTGCCTGCTCAAGTAATGCGGTCTGATCTTCGAGTTTAAATCCTAATCACTATTCACCTTCTCTTGTTTCTAGGAACATGGCGCTTCATCATTTCTCACATCCACTAAATGTGCGGAGGTAATATAACAAAGACATAGTGAACAAAAAAAAAAATCGCTGTTTAGCCTGAAAGGTGGAAGAGTACACACACACACACATATACATATATATATATATATATATATATATATATAATCTGTGAAGAACATGATCACAACATTCACAGCTTGATAAAGTCATCTAATCTAGATGTCCCTAATTCTGTGTCTGTACATTGTTTCTCGGTATCGCACGCATGCGCACATATAGCTCAATCTAAAAGCCAGGCTAGCTCTAACGGCTAGTTCAGTGTGGATATTTCTGACCAGTTAGTTATATAACGTCGACGGCAGAGGAGTCAAACTTAACATAATACATAAATCCCACATCTTAAAATTTCGATCAACTTACATTATACAGATTTTGCCACTGTCCATGTGAATCTATGTCCTCAAACTCATCCTGGTCCATGTTTACTCAGGTTCAGTCATTTAAAAGGTGCTCTGTCAAATACCACGCGAGACCAAACAACTCTTCGGTGCTCCGTGCTCAGCACTAGCGATGAGAACAGTCGAGCAGGAAGGAGCGTGCATGTCTGCGTTAGCTAGCGCTCAGAGGATTAAAGAGGTGTTGAGGTCCTGTACCTCGGCTACTTCCGGAGCTAGGCTCGAACTCGGAGAAAGTAACCGAAAGCCCCGCCCACTTTCCCTCACGCCCAATCCAGAATAGCTTCAGAGACACAGCACACTAGCACAGAGCGTAGAAACCTTTGTTTAATAACCTAAGCAGTTCACCTATGTAGTAAATAGCGAGCTATTTGGGATTCACCCATAGACAGGAAAGGTTCAGGAGGTTGTGTACGTTTCAAATACTTCAACTACTGCTCACAAATAGGATTCACAAACTGAAAACTCGCTGAGAAGGCTGGAGCAAATTTAACTTACACATTTTGTGCCCTAAAATGATAGTATTAGCAGATAATATGAATTATAGGAACCATGATGAGATCGTGATGTAAATTCGTCATGTAAATTGATCTAACGACATCACTGGGAAAAAATTCAGTTGCTTCTAATGTTTTAATAATAAATATTACCCTGTACTAAATGTTTAGCAGAATGGTGGCAATGGCCAATTTTTGTGTTATAATGCCTTTGTTGGTTTTATAATATATAGTACAGATTCAGAGTATCACGGATTAATTTTGGCCACGTGGTCCTTTACGTCACTCCCACACAGATGCCCCTGATGATTAGCTAATGATAAATTGGACCTAATATACCATTATGGCAGTCAGTACTTATAGGCGTTATTTGGTAGCCCCTTTTAAACACAGTAGCAGGTTTTTTCTGTTTAGTGGTCATCTGGTTGTGTGGTGTGTTTGTGAGTCATTTTAGGTTTTCTCTGTGTTAAGCATGTCTGCTGTTTTGGGCCTCTGTGTGGTGTTGGTGGTTAGTGTCTCATGCTTGGGTAAGTTATATACATGTCGTTGTTGTTTTTTTTAAATATTGAAAAAGGCTTTAGGAGTATGTGTTTGAGCTAAAATTGAGTTTTTTTTCTTTCTGGGGCATATTGCTCTGGATGTGTGACTGTGTCTTCAAGGTTAACAGTTTACCTTACAGTTGAATATTTGTACCTCTTTTGGCCTGTTGGGGGGGGGGAAAATGCATGAAACCAGTTAAATGAATTGGCCAATTGACCTGAAAGTATCTTATCCCAGTCTATATACTGGATAGACTCCAGATGTAGTGCAACCCTGACCCAATAATATAGCTATTGAAGATTGATGAAATGTATTTCAAATATAGCAATTGTAAGATCCTATGTCTGAGACTGTGTGTGTGTGTGTGTGTGTGTGTGTGTGTGTGTGTGTGTGTTTTGATGTTACAGGACAAACACTTGAATGCTTTCATTGTGAACTTGGATTCTGGGACATGTGCCACACTACCAAAATGACCTGCGGTGCTGGGGAGCAGTGTTTTGTTGGCATTGGTGTGGCAGGTGTGTAAGTTCTTTCTGGGGGAGGGGTTTAAGGCACTCTGAGCCTTTGTTTGATGGATTGTAACAAGACCTGCACCATTTCACTGACTAGGTGTCTTGCATTTCAGCCTCTGTTCTGAAAATCAAGATGATGGGTTGCCTAGATGAAGATGATTGCAACAAGACTACTATTGTGACTTTCCCTGTGAATAAGACCCTCTACAAAATGACAAAGAATTGCTGTGAGGAAAACTACTGTAATGGAGGCACTGAAGTCCTAATGGCATCATTTACTCTGATGGCACTAGTTATTGCTCAGATAATGGGTCTAACTTTATAATTCCTTTTCTGTATAAAGTTGTCTTTGCCTGAGATTTGCAGGACCGTTGCTTGGGGAGTTTAAGAAGCATTGAGCACTTTAGGGAATTTATGACTGCTTACTGATGGACAATAAAATATATAATGGAATCTAAAGCTATTTTAGAAAGTTGTTTTTTTGTAAATCTGATTAAAATTTACAAATCTATAAATGTGGTGGGTATTTATTTTAAATACAATTTAAAGAGGGGGGGGGTGTATGGTACTTTAATCACAAAAGCTGGCCCTGTAATTTCAATACTGTCTTGAAAATGCCCTTCTGGACTTCCAGTTATGGTCTGGAAGTTGGAGCTTAATTTGGTTAAATGCTGTAAATGGGCTGGTTCTGCTTTGGACCTTTTAGCGGCATTGCAGTTGAAAACTTCCTGGAGCATTTGCAAACAAAATGTAGAGCTCTTCAATGAGCTGCTAGGCTGTCATGGATGTGTTTTATTATAATGTAATTTTGGCTGGATATAAACTGCGTTAGGTATTTCTAGGTCTAAACCACAGTAGGCATACTTCAATCAACAGCCCTGTTAAGGTAGTTGGTGACAACTGGGCTTATTAAAAAGAAGAAAAAAAATTAGCTTTTCTTTGTCTAGTTTCAACATTTGATGGCATCTCTGAAGTGCTAATTAAGCTCCTTGATGAAGCTTTATCACCCAAGAGATAGAAGGTATAGTATACTGAATATCAACTAATGTGATAATCCTGCTGATGCTGTAGTCAAACAAACTGTAAATAACTTGAAAATATGCTTTAAATAGGGGAAAGAAATGCCATGGATCATGGATATCTGAAAACTAGACACACTGTGAACAGGGAATGCAAATCTCCAGAAATAGCCTGATGTTTGTAGTGAGGGGTGGGATGGTTTTACTGCTGTCTGTAATGAAATATTTTTAAAAGGACTCTAGTCACTAGTGTGGCCTTTTCAGAGGTGAATGTAGACGCACTCCTGGTTGCACTGATTCAGTCTACACCCTGTTTCATGAGTGTGTTTTGAATATGATCTTATCTAGATAATCCTCGTTTTAATATACCCCCTTTCCCCATATAAGTGATAAAGTTGGAGAATCCCTGCTTTATATAAATTTCCCTAAATGATAAAGTAGCCCACATGGATACAATACTGAAAGCGATTGTAAATCTGCGCCATATTAACTGCGCGGTCAAACAACAGGCGCATTCTGGATCGTCACACCGCTAACGTTTCAAACAAGTCTACGCTTCACGCGATTGGTTCGTTATTTGCGTGAGGGAAGCGTGGCGCTCCAATGAAATGTCATATTTCTCGCGAAGGCCCGCCCAGAAAGAGAAATTTAGAGGCGGGCTGTTTCGGTTACTTCTTAACTTTGTTTTATTTTTTTTGCGTGGCTTGTTATGGAGTGGTGTCACACAATTGTAAAATAGGCGTCTGCGGGCCAGAACTCGCGAACGGTTAAAAAATTTCAACGAGTATCAGCGATTAGCTATCTTTTGGTGTAGTTCTTTGCATATCGCCCATAATTTGAGTCTCTCCGCTGCAGTGGAGCCGGAGACATAGCCTAATTTGCGGACATTTTCCAAGGCAGTTAGCTGCTGGTGGTCGTTAGAGAGACGGCAGTTGGAAAGCTCATGGGGACGGATAGTTAGATGAACACGGTGAGTAATGATTAAATGGAGTGGAGTAACTGAAAACTACTGTATTTTTGTCTCTGTGTACTTTAGTTTATACAGCCGAGTTAGTCTGATAATACTCAATCCATGTTTTTCTTTCACGGCCGAGTTTTCAGCTAACGGTAGCTATCAGTATAGCTAACCGACCAACTTTAGCTAGCTGGATTATCACGGTCATCTCAGTTTTAGGTAATTAGCGAGGGAAGATATATTTTTACTCACTTAAGCTAAGTTTTCCTCGCTGACTTGTGTGGTTATTGTTAATATACTCTGGCGAAAACCACCATGTTACTGTGAAAACAACCTGTTAAAGTCCCCAACTAAAAAAAAAAACATCAAATGTTATTGCTAAGAAGTGAAGTGTTTAATTTGAACATCTTTGCTAACCATTTAGAGAGTGCCACTTGACATTCAGCACACAAATATCCCCATATTCATCTAATGATTAGTACATTTATAGATTGTTTAGTTGTAAAACCATAAGCTAGATCTGATTCTGTTGTTTTGTTGACTGATTGGTTGGATAGACTTTTCTAAAGCATGTACTGAGTTGTCACTCTTTTTGTTTTTGTTATTTGTTTGTTTTTTGGGTTTTTTTGTATACTTTTTGCAGCCCATGCCCCATGTGATGAGCCGTTGTGTTGCTGAGTCACAGACATGGACAACTTCCGAAACCTGGAGGATGAGACATTTCCCAGCTTCCTCTCTAACACGTCTTTGGGCAGCAGTGTCCGAGACACACTGGGTGATGTTACACTGGGCTCCACTCTCGGGGTGCCCATGGCTGCTTCTACTGTGGCTAAAAGTAGAGCTACAGCAGACAACAGGTGTGAAACTCTGGTTTGTATGTTCACTGCGGTGCAGTAGTGTCAAACCTGTTCTTGCACTAGTTTGGCTCGTACAGAAACGAAATACGGTGCCACCTGAATTACTGTTCTGCACTTTACCAGAAACAGTGACATATGAGAGTATATGTAAACACAGTGACAAACCAGGCGAGTCAGTAAATACAGACAGTAGACTATATCATAAACTATAAATTACGCTACGTGTTCCCAGGATAGTCTCTAGATTCACTGTGACCCTGACCAGGTTAAAGCAGTTAGTGAAGATGAATGAATGAATAAACAACACATCAGGGTAGTGATGTGAACATGTGGCTTGACTTGTGCATGTGATTTTCATAAAAATAACATCTCTCTTATAGTGTGAATTGTGGTTAATGTATAAATGACAACAGGATTAAAGCCCTATTTACTGATTAATCTTGTATTTATCCTACTACTCAGTATCAGCACACAAAGCTGACAATACCCATCGTGAATTTCATTTGCAAACCGTCTGGTGTTCACAGTTTGCTCGGTAGAAGTTAATAGACAGCTACTGGACTGTACATTTAAGCTTGATGACGTTCTTACTTTTTTTATTACAGGTTAACCGATGTCCAAGCATCCTATTTGGAGACTGGAGCACTTTCTCTAGCAGGTTCACAAACCTCAAGTTGCGGGAGGGAAAAGTTTGCTCTTAGTTTCAAAGATGATTTGTGAGTGTTAACCCCAGAGTCATGTCTTGTCCTTTTCTTTATAAAAATGTGGCCAAACATAATATAATGGATGGATGAAATAATTCAAATGAGGTTTTTTGTTTTGTTTTGTTTTTTGCCTTAATCCACTCTGGATTCTTTTATTTCAGGGACAATGCAGATGACTTCATAGCTGCTAATCATTTTTCGGATCTGTTAGTGAAGGTTAATTTGGATGAGTCAGAATGTGTGTCTACGTCTAAAGCCTCAGCTGCAGTGGACATGGGAGCTCCCTCTGTGTCTGCCCGGCCCTCTGATTATCCTGATGGTACAAAAAAATTTTGTGTGATGCTGTGGCTCGCCAGCACCAGGATAGAACTTTGCTTTAGGGAAATGTATGATAATTTATGTGGTAAAAGTTGGCATAAAGGGGAGAAAAAATGTTTTTTGCAAAATCAAATGTAAATCTGTAATAGCTTAGCTGAATATAAACTCAAACTTGTGCTGCTCTTATTTTGGTCTTGTCAATTTTAGATTTTTTTTTCCCCTCCTCAATATTTTAGTGATTTAATTCTGTGACACTAAATCACTCAAGAGACACTAATTACCCTTTTTATTTAAAAAATCTTGCAGATATTTCCACCGGCCTATTGACAGTTTCTCATACTGGAAATAAAGAAAGCATTGCTGGACAGGTAAGATCACAAGGGTTGCAAAATAAGTTAGTCACTCGGGTGTAGCTAAAGTGATGTAGCCAAATGAACTCTTGCTTGTTTTAGGCTGTGTTAACTCCAATACCCATAGAAGAGGGTCCAGAGAGTGAGGCAGTGGACAGTGATGGGATGAGTGGCAGTGTCGCAAGCTTTCTGGCTAATGAGAAGCTCATGTCACTTGACAGCATGAACAGTGATGTTACAGGTAACTAGGCAGAATGTGTATTGCAGAGACTGTATTGCAGTGTGTGTAACACATTTGACAAGGTGCCTGTATTACATAAAATCCCACTATTGGCTTTTTTCGAGGCCACTTACCATGTGCGTTAAAAAAAAAAACCGAACAAAAAAAAAAAGACCCATCAGATTCTTGCAGTAAAGCATGGGCACATATGGATATTAATGGACTTCAAATCCATCTATAAAACACAATTTTGTCCATTTCAGGGTTATTGTGTTTTTCCCCATTTAAGTAGTTATGAGCCTGGTCTTGTTTAAGTAAGAGGCAATTAGAGATTTTTCTCATTAGCTCTTTCATAATCAGTGGTTTTATCAAGTCATTTAATCATTTGTTATATGAGAGGTTTAAAAGGTGATTCAAAAATGACTTGTCAGCCCCAGATTAATTTCTTGTTTTGTTCTTTAGTAAGATCATGTGTCAAAATCTGATATTAGGGATGGATGAAATATTTCAAATTAATTCGTCATTGTGAGTGGTCACTGATTTATTTGAATTAGATATGTTACACCAGAGAAACCCTGATCTGTACTGTAGACCTTCAGTACTGGTTGATGGCGCTTCTTAGGTTGTTTATCTCTGTTTATATTTCTGTAGATGACGATATTGATGTAGACAACCTGCATGATGAGGAGTTGCAGCTGTACTTCAACAAGCTCATTCCTCCAGCCATGCAGAGAGGTCGAGTGGAGGGCCAAGAGATCCCAGCTGCTGTAAGTTGCTCGTGTACCTAAGTTGATTGTACATTCCATAATTGTTTACTGACTTTTTTTATTTATTTATGCACTGTAGCACATTGACTAATGACTAAAACGTTAATATGTACACTGAAATGTACTGCAAGTTTGTTTTGTTTTTTTAATCTACATTGAAAGGCCAAAGGTTTGTGGACACCCGACTATCACACCCTGATGTGCTTTCTGAACATCCCATTCCTGATTTAGATCCCTTTGGTGTTAAAATAACCTCCATTCTTCTGGGAAGGCTTGCTACTAGATTTTGGAGCATGGCTGAGGGAATTTGTGCACATGAGCATTAATGAGGTCAGCCACTGATGTCTGGCAAGGAGGCCTGGGGTGCAGTCGGTGTTCCAGTTTCACTCAAAGGTGATCAGTGGGGTTGAGGTCAGGGCTCAGTTAAGGCCACTTGAGTTCTTCCACTCTGAACTTGGCAAACCATGTCCATCTTTATGGACCTTGCTTTGTGAACAGGGACATTTGTCATGGTGGAACAAGTTTGAGCCCCCTAGCACCAGTGAAGGGAAATTGCAATGCTACAGCATGCAGAGACATCTGATTGTAATAATTGTGTGCTTCCAACATTGTGGCAGCAGTTTGGAGAAGGCCCACATATGGGTGTGATGGGTGTGGCGTCCACTTACCTTTAGCTATATACTGTATGTTATTTGAATGGACATATTTTGTGTATGGGTTATTCAGAAAGTTTTTTGGGGGAGACTGTTTCCTGCTGGCAGTGTTTGACTGTTTTTGTTTTTTGTTGTTTTTTTTAAGTAAAATACACACATTTTATTCGTTTTATTAAAAGGAATTACCTGACAGCCAAGTTGGTTCATCTCAACCCCTTGTTAGTGAACCAGATACATCGCCCAAAAACCGATGCAAATTTCTAAATGACTATGATAAGGTAGGGTGGTTTTATTTATTTATTTATTTATTTATTTATTTATTTATTTAAACCAAATAAGTTTATTATAGTATTGTCTAATTAAATAGAGTTGTGGTAGAATGTTTTGCTTATGTTAGCATGGTACTAATTGCTAACTGTATATACACCTGAACTTAGTTATGTTTTATACATTTGGTTTGTTAAAACGTTTGTGTGTTTTAAAGATTGCTTTAAAAAGAAACATTCTCGTGTGCCAATTTCTTTTAGGAGGATTTTTGCATGCCTGACGTGCGGCTGGCAGCCACAGGTATGGACTCGTGTCCTGCTAGTGATGAAGACACTGAGGATGAGCTCGAAGCCTTACAGAACCGTAGTAGATCCCGATTCTTGTTGCCCAGCACCTCCAGGCAACTGGTAAAGTGAAGACCTAATGCTAATCTACTGTCATGTTTGGAATTTCATTCAGCTTTAAGAGCAATAATTTATTTGGGCAAGCAAAGTTGCAAGTTTTTTGTGGGGATAAATGTAATTTCAGAACAACAAAGGTCTGATAACTGGTTAAGTCAGGTTTATTTTACAGAATGTGGTGAAGAATGTAGTAGAGCGAGTATGTCACACTTGTTAAAATGTAACGGAAAAAACAAATTTTTATTTTTGCTATTATGTCTGTTTCATTGTGTTAATGTGTGTACAGGTTGGTGAAAGCCATCAACCTCATTTTAGGCCAGGCCTGGAAGGGGGAAGCTCCGATGATGAGTCTCAGTCAGGTGCTCAATTTACAGACTTCAGGACAGGCATTGAACATCGGTGCTCTGCTGAGGGACAAGTGATCGATTTGCCAATAACAGGTATCCAGATTTAGTATTATTTTTGCATCTGAGCAGTTTTAAGAACAGTAAACAACAGTGAACAAGGATGAAAATGTGTTTTCAAAGCAATGTTGAAAGCTCAGCATTTTACACCTATGGGTGTTGTGTTTTAGGAGATGGTGGAGGGGGTGATGGGAGCAGTGGTAGTGAGGAGGATGGAAATGATGGGGGTGTATCTACAGTCCCCCAACCTACTAGTGTCCAGACCACATATGACGTGCTACGGGGACTGGGAATTGTGGGAGGAAGTGGTGAGGATGAACATCAGCTACTCTCGCAGCTCCCTGGATTAGGCCGATTTGTCTCAAATGTGCATAGCCAGGTAATCCATATTCCAAAGAATAGGCCCAGTTCAGTGGGTTCTTCAGCTTTTGATGAACCTATGAAGTATTCCTGATGTTTTTTTATATAAGCACTTTAGTAGTTGGTGCTGGTTGAGCTAATGAGCTAATTATTGTGCCTTTAATGAGTTGGGTGAGGTTGTCGAGGTTAGCGAGAACTTTGCTTAGTAGGTGGTATATGTTCATATCTGCAACTATCATGTATTTGTGATGTGTATTTTCAGATGGGAGACCGTGTGGGCCCAGTTGGGACAGTTGAAACTGAGTCTTCAGTTCAGGGTTCTGGACTGACCAGGATTCAATCTATAAACCAGAGTATGAATCAGGATAGGCAAGAGGCTCTGGTGAGATCCATCTCTGTGTAGCTTAGCAATTTTAAAGTTTACTACTCGTGTTTTGTGCACTGCTGATTTTTCGGCTGAATACCTCTTTTAGTTTCATACATGGGTACACAACAGAAAATACCTGTAAATCATTTGTTGTGGAATAGAGTATTGAACTAGAGCTGGTACTGTGGTAACATTATTGATTTGAATGCAAACTAGACTGTTATATGGCCTTGCTTTATAGCATCATTAAGTGAAGTTAACTAATTGGATACCTTTTGCTATAAAATGACTATCAATTGCTCCATTATGCTGCTGGTCTTTAGTTTAATGGTTGCAGTTGAAATTATGAGTTTGCCATATTGTCTCAAACATTCTTAAAGCCTTGATCAAATACTGGTCAGTAATGCCAAACCCCCTTTCCTTTAATAGAATGCCATGGATAGTTCACACTCTGGTGCAGTATCTCTGGAAGAACGTTTCGACTCCATGTACCTTAGGCCTGGTGGTGTCTGCAACCTACTGGACTCCACTTCAGGTGCTTCTGCCCTTCAAGGCACTCAGAATGCTTTTGATTTGTCTTTTACGAAAAACCCTCTTGCAGAGAGCAAAGTGGGAGTCGACCAAGGGAATACCATGGACTTTAGTGATCCAGGTCTTCTTGGGGGCCCTTGTAGGAACGTTGTGAGTCCTGGCCCACACACAAGCAACAGTGAGGAACATTCAGGAGAATCTCTTGAAGTCATGTACCTCTCTCAAACCTTCCATCAGAATGAAGTTGAGCAGAGTAATACTTGGAATAAAGTATTGTGTCCCGATGATTTGTTACTGGAGTTCCAACAAGGTTAGATCCTTCACAACAGGTTTTACCTGCAAGGAATTCATCCTTGCAGCCCATTTTCCTAGTGACCATTAAAATCGGTTCTTTTCTAGGGTAAGAGAAAGATGAAAGAAAATTTGGTAAAGTTGATTTTGGCTGTGTCTGACTAAACAAAACCTGTTATGCAATTAATTACAGCCATTGGTAATTGTTTATGACTAATGGTTTATGTGGGTTACAAGCCTTTAAGCCCTGCACTGCCTTTTTTTTTTTTTTTTTTTTTTTTGGTGTCAAACCACTTGGGATGTCATGAATCAAGTTTCTTGTTTTGTAGGTGCAAATGATACTCATAGTGTTGTCTACCAGAATGAGGATGGGAAATGGGTGACTGATCTTGCCTACTACTCCTCTCTTGAAAAGGAGGCAAATATGCCTGATGATATTGCAAACCAGTTGCAGTCTGAGGAATTTGTTGGTGGTGGTAAGTACAGGTGGATAAATGCCTAAAAACACTGTTCTAGTTTGCCACAGTCTGAAATGTTTACTTGTCCTTCAGATCAGGCTATGGAAAAAATTATTGAGGATCAAGAGGAGTTTGAGAGAGAGCACCAGTTCATGCAGGTCAGAATTGCTCCTTTTTTTGATTGGCTTTAAATTTATCAAAAAATGTGCTGTGTGTGTGTGAGAGAGAGAGAGAGAGAGAGAGAGAGATTTAAATTAAGTATTGATGCATGCATGGAATTATAGGATTTCTCCTTCCCCCCCCCTCCCCCCACTAATAGGAGGAACAGATGGAAGCAGTCAATAGAAGTGTGCATCTTGGTGACACCTCTTGGAAATTTCCCACTAGTAGCCACATTCTGATGAGAGCCTCCCAAGTCTCAACGGAGTTTGAGAAGGGGAACCAAAGTTATTTGCGAATTTCCCTGGGGGGATTTTTTCAGCAGCGATCTGAGGCTTTGGGTTGTTTAGGCGGCATTGAAGACATTAAAAGGGTGAGAACTTCATAAACAAATAACATTAAAACTACTTTAAATAACTAATAACTAGATTCACAGTAATACTCAACAACTGATTGCTATAATACACTATAGGATTCTCTGTGCTAACCAGTCTTTGACTAGTGGACAACTCCTGTAAACTGCTACAAGTTAGTCATACAATCTCCGTTATTTATTATGTCTTATTTTTCGCTCAGCCTTCATTTGGTTATATCATCAACTCTCCAGAGAAGAGGGAGCCATTTGCTTTGATCCGGCCCTCTGATTTCTCTTCCAGAGGAACCTCTATTCACAGTGAAACAGTCCAGCTCAGTGATGTGGATGAGACCATGAATCCAGGTATGAGATTATCTTTCCTGCAGTGCCCCTAAGGGTTTGGTCTAGGATCAGGACTTTGTGGAAAATGCTAACTTGATCGCTACTTTGAACCCATAGAGGATTTGGAGAAGACTATTGAACCTACACCAGCTGAGCAACCACAAAAGGGTCATGCACACTCAAAAGATTTCCAGGTGAGGCATTTACCATAAGGCACGTTTGTTCTTTTACAAGTTAGCCTGTTTAAATGTATTTGGAGTGTATACAAGCATTTGATTTTGTTTATTTTGCATTAGATTTCACCTGTGTTATCACTGGATCATAAGGAGAATTCCAGTCAAAGTTCTGAATCAAACTCCAGTGGAAGTTTAACACTTAGTATCAGCACAATTGCATCAGCTATTGCAGATGCCTCAGTCAGCTCAGACCCTGCCCAGCTTGCAGCAATGATCATGGAGTTATCCAAAAAGAGGCAGTCCAAAAGCAGAAGGACAGGTGAGCTTGTTCAGATCCCAGACCCCGAAGAACTGCCTGAGCAGAATGACCTTCAGAAAACCTTATCCCTGGGTGACCTGAGTGCTCTTGATATGGAGAAATACCTGAAGAAGGCGGAAGTGTCTAGCAGTGATAGTGATGCTTCCACCTCCCAGTCCTGTCTTGATGTTCTCAGCTTGGCGGACAGTCTGGCTAACTCTTGCAAGGCTACACAGAGACAGACTCCTCCTTTACCAAACCTCGGTCTTCATGCAGAAGAACATTCAACTTCAAAAGACGTAATAAAGAAAAATCAGGTTTTACCGATTAACTCATCCAAGCAATCTGCAGAAGTTGTGTCAGAAGTTAACAGGTCCGATGCAAAAAGAAGTTTTATTCCACGACCGAAGACCAGCTGCATTCCAACAGCCACAGCTCACCCAGCCAGGAGATCAGCAGGTGCAGGACAGTCGTTGACATCACTAAAGCCTAAACCTGTGCAAGGCAAATCAGAAAGAAACAAAAGTGAGTGCCACATACCAATACCTGCAGATAACAGGAGTTGCTCAGAGTCCACGGTCAAAATGAGCACAACGCAACCACAGGTTCCTGGAACATGTCCTGCTTTAAAAAGTAATGACTCAATATCAGACTCATTGGCTACCCTAAAAAACTTTCAAACTGGTGGCTGTTCAGAGAAACCTACACTAAGGAGCTCACCGCACACACCCCGAAGCAAAAACTATATGAGGCAGAGGGAGACCTCCTGCTCAGAAGAGGCACGATCACTTAAGAGTCCAAGAGCCACCCAATCTGTCGCAAAAGAGAAACAGACACTTGTTGGACAGAGTTCATTTTCAACCACTGATGCAAATTTTGGCAAGTTTCTCTGATTTACTATTACTATGAAATGGCATAATATTGTTGGACGATGACGTTTAAGTAGGACTTACCTTTTACATGTTCGAGGTGTCAGTTGAATGTCTGACTTGTTCCAAATCTGATCATTTCTGTGTATAATAATAATAATAATAATATGTATGTGTTTTTATGTTTTTGTTTGTCTTTAAAGCCTCACCTGAGCGCTGTGCCTCTGGTGTTGTGGAGGCTAGCCATTGCACCTTTAGACCATCCACCTCTCCGCTTACTCATTCAAGCCCGAGCCAGACTTCACTGCCTAGTGGAAATGGGTAAACTCTTCTGCTCATTGATTGTTCTAGCTCGGCTTAACCAATATATCCTAGTTAACTGTAGTGAATAAAATAGGTTTGTGTAAACTAGAATTAATTTACTGTAGTGTATGTTTAGATAATAAAATTTCTGTACTGTATATACTGATTCTGGCAACCTGTTTGTGTTCTTTAGTGACCTGTCTCCTTCCTCTAGTAGTGGTATGTGTGAAAGAAGTCCTGGGAGTGACCCACTGTCACCTCAATCTCACTGCTCTAGTCCATCCATCAGCAGACTCACCTACCTCTCTATTAATGAGAACACTACACTTCCCACACCTAATCATCATCAGGTCAGTTTGTTTAGCTCAGTTCTGGAGTTTGAGAACTTTGTTCAGCTGAGCATATTAAAATCGAAAAGGAAGCACAAGAACATGTATTAATTATGATGATGATTTTTATAATGGCCTTTTAAAGAGTCTGTAAAAGACATCTTTGTCACAGGGCTTGAATTTTGATGTTTTGCTGTTCTACTGTACAAATTTGCCTGTTTTAGTTACCAGTCAGTGAAAAATCTTTTTTTAACATCTTTGCCGTTTCATGTCTCATTGTTCCCAAAGCTTATGATATTCTGAAACTTTAATAGATCTGAAGCAGAGGATGTAAATGTTCTGAAATACAAATGAAAATGGTTATTTTAAGACTATATTCCTTGGAAACATGGCATGTTCGTGTAGGCAGTTGTCTCACTTCTGTGTTTGTCAGAGAAATTGGTGTTGTCAAAGCTTCTAAAATACTCATCATTTGCACTTGAGGTTGACTTGAATTTTTTTTTCCGCAGTTAGAATCTACAAAAAAGTTTTCCCATATGATGTGAATGCAGTGTTTGTATGTAACTGAATATTTTTCTTTGTCAGAAAAATAACTCCATGTCCCTGAGTACCACAATCATCAGAGCAAGTCCCACCCCACCATTGGAACCTGTTGATGCAAATAAACCTATCCATCAGACCTATAATGGAGACCTGAGTTCACAATCATCTTGTCATGCTGAAACTCCTGGCTTAAATCAACAGACTTCAGAACATGGCTCTCGCATCCAAAATGCGTGCAATATAAGCAAGGTCTACAGACATGAGTGTGGGCCAGTGAATCGCCAGTCTGAGTCTCAGCCAAATTTGTACACTCAGGTCGACTCTGGTTATTCCAGCAAACTCAACATTAACAATCAGCCTGGTGGACCAGCTGAGCAGAATACCAACCAAGTACCTCACATCCCGGGAGCAGGGAGTGATGCTTTCCTTGGTTCACAGTATGGTCCTCCCCCCACCTCTTACAAATCTGAACCTTTGAGGTATGGGCTGGTCCCAAATTACAACTCCCAGGGTGCTTTGTCAGACCTAACTTGTGGTGTACCAGCCCTTCTAACTGGTCGGCCACTCTTCAGCACTCAGATTCCACAGCAGTACTTGAGCGCAGAAGGGTCATTGCAGGCTTCATCCTACCATATAGGGCCCCTGGCTGGACCGTATGGTGTGCCAGCTGTGATGACTGGTGCTAATCCACAAATTGCACATTCACATGTCCCTGGATCAACAGGTTTATCATCTGTCTATATGACTGCTGGCCAACATCCTCATCAGTATCCCCTCAGCAAAGCTTATGGACAGCCCAGCATGGGGGCGTGGTCTGCACGAGATCTGGCTGATCTGAGAAGTAAGTCTGGTGTTTATTATTTAGGTGATTTGTATACTGTCCCTTTGGATTTTGTTTGTAGCAGTCATTTAGTTTACTGGTAATAATTCAACTGGACAGACACAAACTACTCCTAACTTGTCATTTAGATTAGCCCATCAGGCAGCCATATTGGCAGCTACTGTTCATTCCTATGTCCTGATGAGATGAAATGTTAAATAAGAATTAAGCTATTGCTCTTACTTGTAAGGGTTTTTCTTGCATTGTTGTCTCTAGTTCTTTAAAAGCATCAGAACTATTATATTCCTGATTTGCCTGTTATTCAGCCCAAGTGGTTGTCCCAGATGAGCTGAAGTTTCCTGGTGCATGTTGTGTGGGCATTGCCTGCCAGACATCACTCAGCATCTTTAATCCATCTGAACGCTGGCAACAGGTGGCCATATCTATAGTAAATCTGTCCATCGATGGAGAGAAGGTCAGAACTTTGTTTGCTTATTCCATCAGTGACTTGCTCAGCCTAAGTTAATAACTTTTTATTTGTAGCCCAACATGTGAATTTTATATTAATGTCTAAAACTGCTTGAAATCCTTGTCTACCTGTATAGTCTATATTACACAGACTGTATAGTCTGTGTAATTCTAATAATGAATAATTCTTAATCACAGAAACCAAACTTTTCTGTCAGATTGAGGACACACTCGTCTAAGTGCTACTTAACAGTCTACTGGTGCAAGATTCAGAAACATACATCACCACTTGAATGATGAAACCACTGTCAGTCTCAAAAGTTGTTTATTAGAAATGAACCTTTTAACTGCTGGCACTGGTTGAACAGTTTCAGATTTTACTGTTCTGATGTTATCCCTAGTCCTTCACTTGTTTCCACACTAACTTCAGCTGGTAAATGAGAGTTGACTAGTAGTAAAGTGATGACTCAATATTGTGTATCATTACCAGGTGGATTCAATGCCATACCAGTGGCTAATTGTGAAGAATAAGACTATCATTGGACCTAAAAGCACAGAGGAGCAGAAGGTGCTGTTGATTGCTCCAAAAGCTGGTCTGTACCAGTGTACTCTCAGTGTGTCATCCTGGCCTGCTTCTGCTGAGAGTGAGACAGTGGCACAGGCTGAGGCCTTTGCCAAGAAAGTAGTACTCATTGCAGTAGCTGAGAACCCAGCAATAGAAGTAAGCATTTTGTGCATATTACAATACTTAATGTTGTGGACAACACTGGAACCTTTTATAAACCATTTTGATCTAGATAAAATGAACAGGGGTATTTTGAAATTGCAGAAGATAACTTGTTTTGTTAATAGGTGGATGTTGGCAAGACAGGCTGTTTGGACTTCGGAGACCTGGCAGGAGGCAGTGTTAAGTCCCTGTCACTTAAAATGGTGAACAGGACTCGAGCAACTGTGCCCATTCGTCTAGTTATAAGTGCGGTTAGTGAACTATGTTTTGCATTACCACCGATGGTGTGAGCTACAGAATTGTCTGCCCAGTATTTGTGGTGTGCTGTGGGTGTTTTTACATACAATGAAGTTCAAAGAAATGTACCTGCAACATTTGAACCCCCCCCCCCCCTTTTTTTTTTTCACCCAGAATGCCTCAGCCTGGCATTGCTTCAGCTTCTCTAAGAGTCCTGTCACTATGACAGCAGATGGCTCTCTCTATTCTGGTGGGAATTTGCCCTCCACTTCAGTCATAAACCATGTGATGCATTCCAGCTGTGGAGATGTAAGTATATGTATAACCACAGTGAACATGGCACTAATCGGAACTGAATTCTAGCTATGCTACACCGAGCTGTATTGAAACCCTTTCTCCTTTGTTAACAGAATCCAGACAGCTTTATGGTGTGGGTTCACTTTAAAGCACCCCAGAGATTCAGTGGAAAATCAGGTAAAGACTGTTATAATTTTTTTTTTTGTGCCCCCCCCCCGCCCCCCGCTCATTTTATCAGTTTAGTATTCTTTGACTGCATTTTTGTTTGTGTATTTGACTGCAAATTTGAACCAGAATTTTCATATTAGTTATACTTGAAACAGCTGTGTCATGTGATGCAGGTGAATTAGGCCCACCAGATGAATTCAGTGCTCGTGTGGATATTGAGGTGGACAACCCTGGCCCCAGTCGTGTGATCCAAAGTGTTGCTCTCAGAGCGAGGTCTGGGACAGCCAGAGTTCATGCTCCCAAGGATCTGCAGGTAAGAAGTTGCAGTAGGCAGTTGGACCCAGTTTTTTCAACATGACAGAATTGACCTCCCTTATTTAATGAGATTAACGGCATGACGTGTCTGTCAGTGTTCATATAATGTATTTCCTGTGTCCTGGCTCTGGAAGTTATCCAGTTCAAATCAACCTCAACATCGAGAGCCTTAGAGCCTTTGGGCTGACTGGTTTTCATTATGCTGTTGTGTAAGTTAATGTGTATAGTACATAGCTTATTTGCTTGTAACTGGTCTTTACAGACTGTTTGTCTTCAGTCTCCACTGGGACAGTCAGCCAGCCAGACTTTGCCATTAAAGAATGCAGGCAACATTGATGTCCAACTTAGACTGAAGGTAATTTTTCTTTTCTGGTGGGGAAACCAAATTACTGGAATTGTATTTATTTAAACAAAGTTTACAGCTTTCGAAATGTGCAATATTATTTCAAAAGTTGTAAGTAGAGATAATTATATTGTGTTGGTAGTGAATATGTGGACTTGGATTTACAGAGTAATGATGGTGACAGCTGCTTCACGGTGAAGCCTGAAGAGCTACTCCTGCGAACTGGAGAGGAACAGGGAGTCATTGTTACTTTCACTGCCCAGAGCAACAGAAAATATAAAGAGTGGTATGTCATTTTATCTTTGCTCCAATCCTGTGGCAAAATGCATGACTGCATGTGAGTTGAAATTTCCAATATTTAAATAACATTTCTTTTGTTCTCTCAGTCTGCTGACAATCCTCGTACTGCCCAGTGGGCCACAGTATGAGGTTGTTCTGAAAGGAGAGGTAGTCCAGAGGAATTCTGAGAATGTGACATCTGCTCAAGTTTTAGTGCCACATGGTGAAGTGCCACCGATCCTCTCCAACAAGCAGTTCATGGCCTGGGGAGGAGTCACTCTAGGCAGAGCTGTGTAAGTCCCCCAGCAACATGCACCCGCAAAGTTATCTACCGATTCGGTTAGTTTTAATTTGAAACATGTTTGTTTGTGTTGCAGGCAGCAGAAGCTGGTACTGAGAAATAATTCCCCCACTACATCACAGCAGCTACGATTACTTATCAGAGGTCAGGACCAGGACTGCTTTCAGGTTAGTTGCACTAAATGTGCAGACCTGACAACATTTTGCATATGAACCCTGTATTTTAACATCAGGGTACACTACTACGAGTTATTGAACAAATATATGTGCAAAACAAAGTGCGCAAAAAAAAAAGTACACAATAAAAGTGGCAGATGAACTAATTGAAACTTGCATCTGGAATGACTGACAGCAAGTGTTTTTGAAGTCTCCAATATAATCGAACCCCCTGAATGTCCCCCCCACTTTCCCCCAACTCTCATTCGTAATCTTTTGGCTGGTGTTCTATTCTCGATTTTTTTTGACAGAGATGCAGCCTTACTTTCTGTCAAGGTAAACGGAGAATGTCGTTCATTAATGTGATTACTGTGAAATAAAAATCTTCATTTATACATAGTAGGGATGCCAGCAGGAAAGAAAAATCTGCCAAAAAATAATGGTAATTATCATTAGGATGTGACTAAAAGTGTGTGTGTGTGTGTGTGTGTGTGTGTGTGTGTGGGGAGTTGCCAGTAGCTCAGTGAAATGTGTGTGAATTTGTGTTTATGTACTACTGCTAAGCATATCAGCTTAACCTGTCAGCAGATTGAAGTTTTAAATGTTCAGTATTCTCAACCATTAGTACCTTTTAGGTAATTCATCTCAAGTGCTTATCCTGAAACACCTTGGCA
>JAOTRR010000051.1:23063993-23078964 GCA_028570945.1 Gogo arcuatus
TATATATCTGTTGGCTTTGTGTAACTTGACAGTCAATTTTAAAATCCATAGGAGGGAGAATTTTGTTCAGGATCTTGATTTTTTTTTTGTATTTGCAGAGAGAAGGCACACACAGGGCTTATGTAATTGTGTAGGAGGGAAGCAACACTGATCCCCTGTAGAGTATGTAACTGTGCCATTGAGCATCATTAGGTGTTAACTGCTGTTTATGGGTAGTGGGAAGTAAATAGCTTGAACACATTAACCTTGTAGGAGTTTAATGTTCTAACGGCACAAAATGGAGATTGCTTAAGTGCTCAGCCCTTCCTTAATTAGTGATATGAAAACGCTGGTCTCATTCGCCATGGGACATGAGCTGTTTGATTAGTTAGTTGATTGCTGCCCCTACATAAAAAAAATTGACTATGCCAGTTGTCATTGTTGGGTAATTAGAGAGGAATTCTGAGATCACAAGTGAACTTTGTGACCTGCTGTATTAATAAATCTAACTGTTCACAAAAAGGTAATTTTAGACTTATTTGATTCAGTTTGGCCTTCTCTGAGCATATGCACATGCTGATATTTGCTATGAGTTGAGCAGGCAGTAATGTTCATGTCTGAGTGTATCACCACTGAGTATGACATTAACTGTGCCTGTTTGTTTCAGATTAGAAAGCTGTGCTGGAGGCAGGCTGAGTGAGGAACATGGCGACCCAGTGTAAGTTTTTGTCCAGCACCACCCAAAATTTTCCTAAATGTAATTAGAGATTTTTCTTATACTCAATTAAATTTAGATTTTATCTGCAGTCCAGTAATTAGTACTGATGTGTAATATGTACTAATGTTAATAATTACACAAAAGCTTGATGGTATTCAGAATACAGTGACTTTGTTTAATTATTACTTTTATAGACCAATTTCCAAGCTGTTTGCATCACTAGTAGACTTGTGGATTTGTTAATTACAGTCACTAATTATAATCTGATCATTTGGGGAAATTGCAGACTGTTTGAATGCTGGCCTTGTGTGCTGCTCTTTCCACTAACAGCTGATCTGATGGAGCTTGACATGGCAATGGAGCCAGACCGTAAAGCTGTAGTTAGTAACTGGCAGCAGCAGTCCTACCTGGACTCAGGTATCCACTCTGGAGCAACCACCACTGCTCCCTCCCTCAGTGGTAAGGGCAATCCAGATGATGAGGATGTGGACAACCAGGTGCTGTATGAATGGGAGCAAGGATTCAACCAGAACTTCAGCCAAGACCAAGTGGCAGGTGTGTGTGTATTTACTTTATTGGTGCGGATTAACCCTGAAGCACACACATGCCTGGGTATAGCAGAATTTCTTTTTCTTAATCTTTGAGTTGTTGAACCCTGTGAAATATCAGGTTGTTTTCTAGTGCTGAAATAGTTAGATCACTCAGTGCTCATGTATGTTGAATCTCTGCAAGCTCTTTCAGTTTTGCTAGTCTGTGTGCTTTTATGAATTTTTGTTGCCATGTATATATTTGTACTGCAATGCTAAAAGACAAATGTATTCAGTATGTTCTCACACACAAACCACTCTTGTGTACAGCTGTAGACTCTCTTCATCTTGCCACTGTGCTCTCTGTAGACATTGATGGCCAGTATGCCATGACCAGAGCCCAGAGAGTGAGGGCAGCTATGTTTCCAGAAACACTTGATGAGGGCATGCAGATTCCTTCCACACAGTTTGACAGTGCAACCCCTACGAACGTGCAGCGCCTTGCTGAACCTTCACAGATGCTCAAGCATGCTGTGGTCAATCTCATCAACTATCAGGATGATGCAGAACTGGCTACACGAGCCATCCCAGAACTCACAAAGCTACTAAATGATGAGGATCAGGTACAATGCTTTTGCAATATAGGGTGTACTGTCATTTTCAGAGAAGGGCACATTTTGATTTTCCTCTGTTTTCCAGGTTGTGGTAAATAAGGCAGCAGTTATGGTGCATCAGCTCTCCAAGAAAGAGGCTTCACGCCATGCCATCATGCGCTCTCCGCAAATGGTGTCGGCCATTGTAAGGACCATGCAGAACACCAATGATGTGGAGACAGCCCGATGCACAGCTGGCACCCTTCACAATCTCTCCCACCATAGAGAGGGACTGCTTGCTATCTTCAAATCAGGGGGCATCCCAGCTCTTGTCAAAATGCTGGGGTTAGTCCTATAAGTCATCATGCTTTCATCCTGATTATTTCTGGTGGTTTAGTCAAAGGAAAGCTCTTGTATTGTTTCAGATCTAAGCTTTAATGATATCATAGTCTGACATCAAAATCAGAGATTAAGTAAAGGAATCAATACTGAATACTAAAATGTTGCGTAGGACCTTTATGTATGTCTGGTCATCGTCTGGTGTTTTTGTGTAAGGCTTATTTTTCCACCATCTGGTTCCTGGTCTCATTATGATTTGTTTTCTTCAGCTCTCCAGTGGACTCTGTATTGTTCTATGCCATCACAACTCTCCATAACCTGCTGCTGCACCAGGAGGGAGCCAAAATGGCTGTGCGTCTGGCTGGAGGCTTACAGAAGATGGTGGCATTGTTGAACAAAACCAATGTAAAATTCCTTGCTATCACAACAGACTGCCTTCAGATCTTGGCTTATGGCAATCAGGAAAGCAAAGTAAGATGCATAATATGCTAAATAAATGTTAATTGTTGACAGTTCTGCACATTTTAAATAGTATCTTATATCCAGTTTAATGAGACATTTTGCTCCTGCTTGAGTTTCTCATGCTGTGTCTGCTCTGCTAGCTCATCATCCTGGCCAGTGGAGGCCCCCAGGCTCTGGTCAACATCATGAGGACGTATACATATGAGAAGTTGCTGTGGACCACTAGCCGTGTGCTAAAAGTGCTCTCTGTATGTTCCAGTAACAAACCTGCTATTGTTGAGGCTGGTGAGTCAACAAACATTTTTCAGAGGTTCTTTGGCAGTTTACTTCAGGGTTACATGGTCTAGATTTCATTTACATAAATTTTAGTCTTAATTTTGTGCAGACTGATAACCTAATTCGCTTGTATGCCTTTCAGGTGGTATGCAGGCACTGGGTCTCCACCTTACAGATCCTAGCCAACGACTGGTTCAGAACTGTCTATGGACTCTCAGGAACCTGTCAGATGCTGCCACCAAACAGGTGAATGCCTTGTCTTGTTTTTCCTCCACCTCTTTTACACTTTACTCTATTCTTCCTACATGAGTGCTCTCTTTTTGTCTCCCCACTTTTCCATGGAGAAGACCTCCTTAGCTGAAGTAGATGTGATGCAGGTAACGGTCATTCCTGCCTTTATCTGTGGAGGGTCATGGGGTTGTATCCAACACCTGACCTACCAAAAGTTAGGGTGTTTAACATTAAAGGAAAACCATGATGAAATGAACGCATGAACAAATGCTACATGTGATTGTAATGCCTGCCACCCATTTTAGTCACTGGTTGGCATAGTGGCAGAATGTTGTGGAGTAATTGTCCTTTATCTTGTGGTGGTGGTTGTGATAGGATTAAACCTTATCAGTATTTCTAAAACTGTCACAAATAACTTTCACTTATTGGTTTTGATTTATGTGAGTTTGCCAGTTTGCTTAGATCGGTTTCTAATGGAGAACTTTTTTCTGTTGCTTTTCACCTACAGGAGGGCATGGAGGGCCTGTTGGGCACTCTGGTGCAGCTTTTAGGTTCTGATGACATCAATGTGGTGACCTGTGCTGCTGGCATACTGTCCAACCTTACCTGTAACAACTACAAGAACAAAATGATGGTGTGCCAGGTGGGTGGCATCGAGGCACTAGTGCGTACGGTCCTGCGTGCTGGAGACCGAGAGGACATTACTGAGCCTGCAATCTGTGCCCTTCGCCACCTCACCTCCAGACACCAGGATGCTGAAATGGCCCAGAATGCAGTACGGCTACACTATGGCCTGCCAGTGGTGGTTAAACTTCTCCACCCCCCTTCACATTGGCCTCTTATAAAGGTACCATGTAACTCATTGTAGCCATTCACATCATTCTGCAATTTTTAATCTCATACTTTGCTGACAATTTTTTGGACGCATACCCTCTTTGCTCCTAGGCTACAGTTGGTCTTATCCGTAATCTGGCTCTGTGCCCTGCCAACCATGCACCTCTTAGAGAACAAGGTGCCATCCCTCGATTGGTCCAACTGCTTGTCAGAGCCCACCAAGATACTCAGAGACGCACTTCCATGGGAGGTACACAACAACAGTTTGTGGTGAGTCCTGTGGCTTATTGCTCAGTAGGAGTAGAGGAAAGAGGAGGAGTGTGTGTTTTTGCTCACTGTTTGCTTTCTTGCAGGAGGGAGTTCGTATGGAGGAGATTGTAGAGGGCTGCACTGGAGCACTGCACATTCTTGCACGAGATATTCATAACAGGATTGTCATCAGAGGACTCAACACCATTCCACTCTTTGTCCAAGTTAGTTGCATCTCTCTCATGCTTGTTCAATTGTGGCCAAATCAGATCATGCTTGACACAAATCTACTGAAACATGGTGTATGTCTGAAGTTTAGCTCACTTTCTAGGAAAATTATACATATAACTTTGAAGTGTAATTGAGCTGTAGTATTGTAAAACAGCTGAAAATTTTCAGGTATTTCAGATTTGTATTCGTTTGTGCCACAGTAATTCTAACCTTGTCTTTACTCCCCCTAGCTGTTGTACTCCCCCATTGAGAACATCCAGCGTGTAGCTGCAGGTGTCCTGTGTGAGTTAGCCCAGGATAAGGAGGCAGCTGAGGCCATTGAAGCAGAGGGAGCAACTGCGCCACTCACAGAGCTGCTTCACTCCCGAAATGAAGGCGTTGGTGAGGATCGTAGTTTTTCTTTTGAACATTGTCTACTAGTTGCTAAATGACAGCAGGAAATTGGAAGTTAGACCTATTCAGCTGGCCACCCACAAACACTTAAGATTCAGACCTCAGTCTGCAACTTGTCCACAAATGTAGCACAGGGCTTAATTGTGTAAATGCATACAGGTAATCTTTGCCTAAATATGAATTTTATGTTCATAATGGCCAAACACTGTTACATATACTGTTGCTGTGTTTAAGTTTAGTTGTATAGTAAACATGGAAAAAGTACTTAATTTGCAGATATCTGTATGAAACTGGCTAGGCTAAGCTGTGTGCTTGTCTGTAGTGATGGCACTATCTTTCCTCCACAGCCACATATGCTGCAGCAGTGCTGTTCCGCATGTCAGAGGATAAACCCCAGGACTATAAGAAGAGACTGTCTGTGGAGCTCACCAGCTCCCTGTTCAGGACTGAGCCCATGACCTGGAACGAGGTAGAGCAGCTCATCCCAGCTAAACCCTGTTCAAATCCCCTTGCAAGATTATCACCGTAAAATGAATCCTGGGTCAAAGCCCACACACTGTAGATTGATGGACATTGAAACTGACATGACTGATGTGGAGTAATGTTCTAGGGTTTCATAAGTAGCTCAGAACAGTTGAAGCATAGTGTTTATCCAAAAAGGTGCATTTAAAAGTTGATATTGAGCTAATTTTCTCATCCCCTCCAGACTGGAGACCTGGGTCTGGATATTGGAGCACAAGGAGAGCCTCTTGGCTACAGACCGGATGGTGAGTATAACAGTATTGTCCCCAACAACTACTTTTCCACTGTAGGGGCCACCCTGTCCTGAGCAAGGAGAGAAACTGTTCAAATTGGAATTTTCACAAGAGCACGGTTAAGTCTGTAAGGTTTCAAATAGCATTCAGCATGTTTTTTGTGGCTTGATGTTATTCATCCTTTCTCTTACACTTATTAATTTACATCACAGCTAAAAATTCAAGAGCATTAATTAAATTAAAAAGGAAGGAGCTGAAAATGTTTTCTAGACTAGGCACACCAAGTATAGTTTTTTATACTGTGAATAACCATTAGACCCCATTCATTCAGCTATTCAGATGAATACTGCCTCAAAAGGTTGTCTATATACTTTCAGACAGTTAAGGTGATGTGTGAATCATCTTATTTCAGCTTGATGGAAGTCAGATAAATGTGCGCTGTGGACAAATAATGGCTGTCTTGTTGTGTAGGGAGTTGTGCTGCTGTTAATGGATAAGTCTCTTGCACTTTGCAATGAACTTGATTACCACTTCATACTAAGCATAATTCACTCTGTTACCACTGAGTGTGTTTTTCATCCTTGGAGTAGGTATTAACTTTCACCTTTTTTTAAATATCAATTTCAAATATTTAGTGGCTCATCTTATTAAATCATACAGGAAATAGCAGGTTTCATTTCAAACTAACACCAATGTCCCCTTCTAAACTGATAAATGAGTGTTCCTGTATTGTAGCTTTACATTATATTTCTAAACCTATCCAACAGATAGCAGTATCATGTTCACGTTATGATCAATGGTTTTAATTTTCCTTTACTAGTGTCATCATTTTAATGACACTTCATTTAGCTATGCAGATAAATGGCTGAATAGACTATTTGCAGCAATTTGTAGTGTTATTCCCTTTCTTGATATTGTCAGTAGAATATTTTAAATGCACCAGCATAGTTTCCCCATTAGGTTATTTTATTAACTACTGCATATTTATTATGAACACGCAACAGTCATGAGTACATGAGTCACTGTTGTAACTGTAGTTTCTAGTTTTGATTGAGCAGTGCACAACATGGAAACATGCCAGCACAAACTCCACGATGGGGCAGCTGTAACTGTTCGAGCCCTACAGTGGACAAGAGGATAAAAATAACCTTTTTTGAGCATAGGTGTTTGCATGCTCTAACTAGCTACTGTGAGTGTGGCAGCTTGCACCTGCTGAACATGGGCATGCGTGTCTCGGAATAAAGAGGGTTTGCTGTTGTGAGCTGCCTGTATAATATGCTTCTAACCTAGTTGTGTGCGCTCCCCCTTCCCTCCACTCCCTTTCTGCACTTCCTGTCCACAGACCCCAGCTACCGCTCCTACCACCCTGGAGGTTATGGGCAAGATGCCATGGGCATGGACCCCATGATGGAGCACGATATGGGTGGGCACCATCCTGGCACAGACTACCCTGTGGATGGCCTGCCTGACCTTGGGCACACCCAGGACCTGATGGATGGCCTTCCCCCAGGCGATAGCAATCAGCTTGCTTGGTTTGATACTGATTTGTAAATAAAGACCTTTTTAGGTGAGGCACTAATCCACCCAAACACGTTTTCACTGTGAATGGCTGTTTTGGTTTGGTCATTGCTTAAGCATCATGATGCAAGGCATGCTGTTGGCACAACTAATCTGAATGTGAAGTTATGGCACTCCTACTTGTGTGCTGTTCCTGACTAATAGCAGTGTTTCTTTTGTCCCATAGCTGTATTGTCTGATCTGAACGAACCTGCATTGTGATTTGGCCTGAAGAGTTGCTGAGCGGTCTCGAGAGTGGGCTAGTTTCTCTGGAAGTGCCTGACACTAATACAAGCTGAGTTTCCTATGGGAACACGAGCAAGTAAATTTTTTTGTTCTGGTCCTCACTGGTGGGAGTTTTAACCGCAAAGGAGTTTTGGTGGGCGGGTTACTCAAAGAAAGCTCAAAAAGTGGATCATAAAATGGAATTTTAAACCTTAGCCTTGCCTGTATTTTTTTTCCTTTTTACATTACTTTTTTTTTAAAGATTCTGTAGTCTAATGGTACTTAATTAGCTTGCTTTGACACGTCTTTTATTTTGCAGTAATTTTTGTATTCTTTTTCAAAACTCTTGCATAGTGTTAAATTATAGTGGTACTCCTCCATCAATTAAGATTTTATCGAGTTTATGGTGTAGAACACTAATTGAATTGTATTCTGATCAAGTGTAACATTGTGTAGCTTTTGTATAAAACCAAGAATGGAAGAAATGGTCCAAAACCCAGCTTTCTTGCTTTAACAAGATCACTGTTTCTGGTGTCGCAAAAGGGTCTGCAATTGAGGGGGGGCAGTTCTTTTTAAGTTCCCTTTTTTGATGGTAGCTGTAGAAGGTTTTGAAATGAACCCCTTATTATTGTAGCCTGCTGTGTTTATTGGAGACATGGTTATGATGTGGCTAAATAAAATAATGGACAAACTTCATATCACTTGTCTGTTTTAGTGTGAATCTAAGACTTGTGTACTGTTTCATGGAAAATGTTTCATGGAAAATGTTTCATCCATTGTTTCACAACTAGACAATGACAAACCAGTGAATTTGACTTACATAATCTTATGTAAACTGGTCAGTTTTTAATAGGTATGTGCAATCAGTAACCTGCATATGCTTAAATTATGAACCATTATTTCAATGAATTGAAAATGTAATTCGAAGTTAGACTTCCTGTTCTTAACACATGAGATTCAAATAACCAGCTGCCTAGCCACCCTTGAGTTGAAGTGGGTGTGCAAGTGCAGGATATGGGGTCCTGCTGGACCAGGGATGGGAATGGTACTGACACTGTACATGGTTCTGCCAACTGCAGGGGGGAGCTTAGCCAATAATGATGTGGATGTATTGATTTACAGTGACTAATTTAATTATGCTGAACTCTTGGAAAAACAAGTGTTTTATAATTTACACAATGAACAGTACACATTACAGTGAAATGTTTACGGCACTAAAGATAAATACAAACTTGGTTACATTAAGTGCATTGGGAGTGAAGCTTCACTAGTGCTCTTGGTTCCTGTCCCATCTTGGCATCCGACTCCTTTCAAAATCTCAGCAGCTAGTGACCCTAATGCAGTGTCCGGATGAGACCTAGGAAATGACAGCATTGAGTTTAGATAAGGGATTCTGCTAAACAGCTATTGCAGAAAAGATTTATACTCATTAATCTGAAGGCAGACTTGGGTGCCCAAGGATCAATAAAGTTGGACATATTGGCCCTGTTATTTAAAGACAGGTTTTAAATTTTGCTTACATATACTCTATACTGCAACTACACCATTTCACTGTTGCAAGAATATTTATGTTGAGCCAAACCACATGAACAGAAGCTGAAAGTTGTATAAATATGATAATTATAACACTGCCAAGCACAGGCCTAGTTAAAAGATGCATGTTGTCCCTCTGTATTATTGATGCACAGTGATAAATACTGCATGAAGCTGTCCTATACTCAAGTAATACATAACTGGTGCTGTTCAGTAGTAGCTTCCAGACAAATGTTTGTTTACATTTCAACTGGGATAAAATTAAATCATTGACCAAGTCCAGTGAAAATGTAAACTAAATGCTGAAGCATGCAGTTCAGCATTTAATCACTACAACTGCCCTTTTCTACATATGAGCTCACAGATGCACACTTGGCTAGTGTAGCTCTGACAGGGGAGAGAGTAAAGCTGTCTCAGCTACCCACCCACACGAACACACAGTTGCAGATGGTTGTGGCATTGTCAGGATTTGAACTTAGTGTCTGATGATAGGGTAAATGCTTTTCTGTTGCATCACTTGGGAGCCTGAATGACAATTCAATGAAGTTTTATTTAAATACATGGTAGAACATCTTATTCTTCATTACAAGAACAGTAACTGGTGCTGACCGTGTACCAATAAAACGGTGCACATAGATTACTACTGCTTTTTGACTGAAGCATGGTTGGACATCAAAATGATAGCTTCATTTTAGTAGGGGGAGGGGCAGGGGGATAGAGGGAGCCAAGAGTGTCCCAAACACTAGGCCTGTATCAATCTCTGGGAGAGGCAACAGCTCAAGGAAGCCCTTATCACACGTGTGCCTTGGCCTCTGACAAAAAAAAAAAAAGGATCAAAGCATGATGTCTCTGAAAAACTAAAGCAGTGGCCATAAAGGGGGGTGAAACACTGGAAGGTGCTACCTCACCTGTTATGAGCCAGTTTTTGGAGAACATGCACCAGGCTCTGACCTCCTCCTGTACCCCAACATGTGCTGTCTACTGCACCCATCTGTGTGGGAAGAGATGAAAAGAGAACTTTAAGAATCACAGAGTAACTTAGTGTCTGTTTCCATCACACATTTTTGGTGACCTGACAAAACCCTTCACATGGTTAATCTTTCATATTTCCTGCTTTATAAAGTTTTAAAAACTACAGGCTACCTGAACTGAAATATGTCTCTCAAAGTAAAGTTTTAGCATTTTAAAATCTGGTTAGTCCCTAAAGTGAAGAGAGAAAATTGCATTTAAAGACTGTGCTTCCTTTCCAATTCCAACACAGTTTGTTTAAAAGCAACTGCTATATATTGATTTAATTTGTATTTAAGCTGTAATAAATAAAATATATAATAATAGACATAATTTTCATGGTCATATTTATCTTTAAACTTGCAGCCACATCTACCTAAGATCATCATGGCAGGAAGTTAAAGTAAATAAAACAATGTTTTTGGGGAACCAGGTTTTTTTTTTTTTGGTCATTTTTGGCTGTGCCCCTGACACCTGACTGAGTTTTCCCAGACCACCACATATTTATCTTATAAAGACACCTCTTAAAATAACCTGCTGGTTCAATGGATCAGAAACTCTAGGTGACTGACTGCCAGGATTAATAATAATCAGTGATGATTATTTTCTGAAGAGCCCTCAATGGGCCCCCAACTACGCCTTAGTTCAGTGACCTGAACACTACATCCAATGCAATGTCTGATTTAATCTTCAAACACAGAGATGACAGAGTGGAGCACTAGGCTATGCTTCTGTTACCTGGAACATTATCATTATATTGTTACCACATAAAAGAATGATGAAAACACCATCGAAACTGCTGTACTCATCACAGAAAATGGACATTTTTTCCTTTGAGAATTTTTCAGTACTATCATAAATGCACAAGTGTGTCCATGCAAAAACACTAATAAGTTGACACAGGAACTTGAGCAGTAATTAATGGGTAATTAGAGCTCATGACAGTGCAGAGGCTTTGTGGCTTTGATCTCTAATGTCATCACCCAAGCCTGCCTCACAAAGCACCTGTTACTAGGCAACGGTGTTATGGACCTGGGGGAGATACGCAGCTTCGACTTCTTCCTGTCCTCAATACCACTCAAAACCCTTCTTTCCTAATACAGTACACAACTCTTACTGCAGTGCTCATCTTTAGCATAACATACAACATATGCACACTGTTGTTCTCAGTATTAATCACTTTATTTCCCTGGGTGCACATGCTGCATTATTTATTTATTTATCATGCATAAGTCAAAGTAATGTAACTCAAAAATGGACATTGTGTGTTAGCAACTGTGGTATAAGACAGATCACTCACAGTAACCACTTTATTTTGATCAGAGTCATGGTGAAGCTAGAGCCGAACTCAGGAACACTGGGTGTGAGGCAGCATGCATGTTTTTGGGAAGTGGGAGGAAACCCGGAAACCCACATGGAGCATAAGCACATAAATCAATCAATCTCTCTCTCTCTCTCCCTCTCCCCTACTGCCCCCCCCCCCTCACACACACACACCTGAGCTCAGGATTGACCGACTCCGCAACTGAGCTATAAGACAAATTATTATTAATTATTGTTACTTACTTGAGTATCTTGAGCACATGAGAAAATGCCTCATGGTAAAAATACACAGATTGTAGCCTATTATGCATTCATTAAGAAAAAAAAGTGACAATGTACAGATATAACATCAGAATCACTGAGAATTTAGCATAGATAATGTACAAAGCAAACAGCTGAAATATTGACTTCTATTGTGAAGCTGTTATCATGAGATTTATGAAGCTTCTATAACTAGCATGTGGAACAGAGTTAATAATGACAGGTTTCCAGCAGCTGACTGCTAAGCACTGACCAGGGGGAGTCAGATAATATGCAAAATGAGGAAAACAAGCCAATTTGTGTTGTATACTTGCACTCAGAAGTGGGACTGAAGTCAAGTTATAATATACTATGGGCTAAGCTGCTTTTTGTAAAAAAACATTACAAAGAGAAATGAACTACTCTGCCAGCATAATCCTTCACACACAAAGAAAAAACTAACACATTTATACAATAGATCTCAATCATTGTCCACATCAGAACTTTCTGACATGGTAATGTATTAGAGGATCTACTATTGGAGCATGCCCAGGTATAACATGAAGACAGAGACAAGATGATCTGGACACAGACCCAGTCACTTGTGCATGTGCTTACAGAAACACACAAACACAGAGGTAGGAACTTAACACACATTGTATCCTTACATGTATAATCTGTAAAAGCAGAGTGAATTTAAAATAAGCTGCTATAAGAAGATGAAGGCCAAGTCCCACTGTTGAAGGTAATGTAATGTTGAAGGACAAGCTTCAAATAGGGTTTGCAACTTTGTGTATATGAAACTATACACCTATACAACTTTATTTTATCACTCCATATCCTTGGCAGCTGCATCAAAGCTCAAATCTTTATTTTTGTGAACTTCAATATTCTACGTCTGGGGTCCTTAACCATTTGCCTCCTTAGTGTAGAACATTTTCATGAACATTATTTAAATCTTTGTCTTCCTGAACACATTAGGGCCAAGTTAACACTATTTATAGAGCTACTTGTTTGAGTTTCTGAGATTTGGATTAAACCAAGTGACAAGTCAAACAAGCTAATATCTAGACGACCACTTTATACCACAACGAGGTTGAATTCTCGAATCTGATTGCTAAGAAGGTACGCATAATTTTTGTATAACAGCACGTCTCGGACCATAGTTTCGGTTGTAAAATGAACCACAGGCTTATGTTAATGCTCTTGCGCTAATACATTATTGTTTCTATAGTAACAGCTCATTCACAGGGAATTGTATAGCAGACAATCAAAATTATTTAAGATTAATAATAAACAGATGTTAAACGTGTTGTTTAATTAAGAAAATTATTAACATTAAAAATCTGTTGTTTAATAAAGGGTTTTTTGTTATGAAACATTTAACATTTATTGGTGGAGTCACGAGTCGTCAGTGCCTTTAAACAGTCATGCTGCTTTGCAAATTTCCCCCAGTACAGGAAAGTCTTCAAGACAGAGGAGTTTACACTATCTGATATCATGGTAAAATAACAAGCTGCATTTTTTTTTTTTTTTTTTTTTTTTGAGAGAGAGAGATATGCTGGTGAGGGAATGACTGTTTACTGTGGCTATACTGTAAGTGACATCAGGAACTAACTTGTCTCACAGACATTCCATAACATTAAATCTTGAATATAACCAATAAAATCTGTGATGAGTCACTCATTAATAAACACTGTAATCATTGGCAAATGGCTGTGGTATAAGCAGAATAACACACTAGACCATGCTGTTATATGAAAATAATGTACTTTGGGGTGGTAACAGCACTCCGCTTCTCGTCATGCCATATCGCACCACCCCAGCGTGCATTATTTTCATATACACACACAGTCTGTTCTGTGTTATTCCTTACATAATAAATAACTCTGATAATGGTTGGTTGTAATTTCCACCTTGGCTATGCTTCACAGACCCCACTTTGAGAATCACTGCTCTAAATAACTCAGTAAGGCACTTCCAGCTGCTGAATGCACCTGCTCAGTGCTTGTTATGTTTCTTATTCTAATTATTAATAAATGTCTGTAAGTAAGATATGATCAAGCTTCTACCAAATATTACTAAGCTCCTACAGGATTTAACCATACTCTGGTTAAGTCCTGTAGAAAATCTGATGGAAATGGTATTAGAACATGAATTAAATCAGGACAAGAACTGCCTTTAACTCCTGCGCATGATGTAGACATTAACCTGCACACTTAACCCTCTGTGTCTATCTCATGCTCATTCTTATCACAGTGATACACTACAAATGAGTGATTCATACACACAGTTTGGATATTCCATTACACAGTTCTTGTTTCTCTGACCATTAATGACCTTAATCATTTTCCATACTGTTTCAAGATGAAATGAATTTGAAGAGAGCGCAGTGATCATATGATAACACTTCATACAGCGCATTGAAGCCAGTGCTAGAATACTGGCATGACATTTAATTAACTTGTTGGCATTTGTCTCTTGCTCACTCGTGTGTGTATGTGGAATGGACACACACCACTTCATTTTCCGATTTCACAACAGAAGCGAGAACACTGGCATCTGTCATAATATAATGAAGTGTTGTATTTTGAAGTCATGTCTTTCAGAAATATATAAGCCAGCAGTAGAAAAAGTATCTTCCCAAAAAGTAAAAAAACTTTATGGAAAACATGTAATGCCACAATGCTCTAAGCAAAAATGCTATAACCCCAAGTAAATCATGCAAGAATAAATATACAGCTACTGTTCTCCTGGGTTCTGTGCTTCGGAACATCGGGTATCATCTCATGATTTAAAATTAAACCACAGGGATTAGTCACAGCGTTCTGCTCCCATATTAAATGGAGGTATTGTTGCATCCCAGACTTGAAATCGGCCTCACTCCCTTCACTTGCTTTGAAATGCTGTTTTAAAACAGGTCCAACACGTACTGGATCTATTTCTCATATTATGAGGCAATTAGTGAGCTCTTTGATGGCTTGATAAAAACAGGCATAAATAGATTTTACAGCACGACAATTAATGAATACTAATTAAAATGGCTTTGTTGATGGCTGGACTGAGAGGAAGATGAGTGAGTCTGGTTTTCTATCACTTAATTGAAACCCTTTGTCACTTGTGCACTCGCGTGTGGATAAGTGCTCCGTGTCGTTTAGAAAAAGAGAGGAAAATATAAATTGATTTGCATGATTTGCATAAATGTAGTGCTGATTTGCATAGGCTGTAACATGTCAGATCCATACAAGTTAATAAACCATAGCTCAAAATTTCAAGAAAAAAACCGCCACAAAAATCAGCCTGTTTGTCTAATACCAAATCAGCATTCACAGATAAAATGAAGACAAATGTATAATATAGATATTTAGGCACTGCATAAAAGCGGAGCTCCTGATGAGTCTATGAGCAAAACATTTGCAAGGGCACAAAATCAACCTGAACATAATAATAATATTATAGCATATGAACCATTGAATTGTGTAGTGTAGTGTATTTCAC
>JAOTRR010000051.1:23089067-23101218 GCA_028570945.1 Gogo arcuatus
ATAGTCATAGCCTTAACTGGGAAATGCCAGGTATGATTGTTGCTTCTTACTTCTGACATGTGTTTGCTGTTACATACCTGGTAGCTGCAGACCGAAATATAACAAATACATAAAATTACATAAAATAAATTAATATGAAAGCCTAAACGTCACTGTATCGGTCATGTTGAGAATTGTATGCCAACATTTTAATACAAAATGTTCTATTATCTTTTTGTTCCATAAAGCTTTATGATAAGAAAGAGATCCTCACATCTTTAGCTTGATTAAAGTGTACAGCAGTCAATTACGTTATCATGTTCTGCAGTTCAGTCTTTTTGATTTTCTTGTGTTTCATAAGGCATGGTTTGATTGTTCCTTCAAAATAGCGGGTATAGTTGCAAAAGCAATGAGATCAAAATTCATTTTAATAAATAGCCTCAGCTCTCGCTCATAAACTTATCTACTCAGCTTCTAAGATCAGAGAACCCGAGAGGGCATTGGGTGGTTCATAATTGGTTTAATAAATAGTGTAATAAGAATTAGTTTGTAATTTTTACAACAGTCTTTCCATCCCCCATCTGACCCCATTGCCTCCGTTTAAACCATTTAAGTTTACTTTAGCTAAAGTGGAGCTAATTTACAGGCCATAAACTTTTTTATTAACCAGAAGCAGGAGAAGAGGAAAATAGCTAGACCCAATGCAATGCAATGTTTTTTTTTCTCAAACATACTTTAAATTCTATCCCTATTACAGGTCTAGACATTTCAAAATGGAAATTTCTAGCATTTCAAAAAAAAAAAAAAAAATTTAACAAGATTAATCTTTAATCACACAAAGACCAAACCAAACAGCTCATGGTGAACATACCAGGGAAGAATGTGTAAGGTATGTGTGAGCCTGAAAAGAGTCTGCTCTCACTGAGCCTTATGAGGCAACAACTACTGTCCAAATACATTCAGTGCCTGAACACAGATGAGATCATCATAGCCATAATTCAGCCCACTGCCCTGGCATAAATGTGATAGTCACACTTACATTTCTCTCTCGCGCTTATTTCAGTGATATATCTATGGACGGCTGATGTCTAACACTGATCATGAGCAAATGTTTATCAATTGATACCATAATTAACACAGAGAGAGAGGGGGGGGGGAAGGGGGGGAGAGAGAGAGAGGGAGAGAGAGAAAGAACACACACAGCCTTGAGTTATTGATTGTCTGTTCTTCCTTCAGGGCAAAACCCAATCTTTCGCACTTCCCCACCAACAGCACAGTTCCTGCTACACAACTTATCCAATATTGAAGAGAATTTTCTGTTTGCTGGATGCACATTCAAAACATGGCTGACACTTTGTCTTTACCTCACACTAGAGTGATTTTGTATTCTATAACTCTAAAGGTGATAATATTTTAGAGCAGGGCTACTCAACTAAAATTTGTAGAAGTCTAGTTACATAAGATTCCTTGTTTACAAAGGTCTGGAGAAGCAACTAACATGATGGTGACAACAGTTACCTTTTAATGCTTAACCATCAATTATTAATGATCAGTTAGGAATTTTTTTTTTTTTAGGAATTTTAAGCCTTCATTTGTCACATGTACCTTTAGAGCACAGTGAAATTCTTTCTCTGCATTTATAATAATTATTAATGATATAGCTATAAATAAGACCATTTGAAATGGTTATGCTTTGTTTCTGAGTGTCACCTCACATTACCACTTTTGACTAAAGCCATGGACACTGAACGGATGAGACATCCGTTTTAAATGCTAAACTTCTCTGGCCATTCGTCTTTAAAGGTTATGCTTTCGTCTTCGACAATTTTTTTAAAAAAAACAAACCATGTCATTAGTTTGATGAAGGTAAATAAAATGGAAAAAAAAAAAAAAAAAAAAAAAACCTTTCTGACCTAATCTCTAGCACTGTAACTACTCGCTGGTCCGATTAGCTGGCTAAATAATTACATAAATGCTGCAACAAAGGATCTGCTACAGAAATCACAATGGTTTTGAAAACTAGTTGCTGAACCATAGCCAGTTTTTTTTCATACCTTAATCTGCTCTGCTGCAACTATTTCAGTTACTCAGTTCAGTCTGCAGAAATACTTTTGCTGAGTCTGCATCTGGACTGTGGTCCGCCAGCTGACGACCCATGTTTTAGAGTCTGTTCAATTTCCATTTCTTCCTCATAGTTTGAACAACAATTGTGTGGTAGAAATATACAGTACAGTCTGTAAGTAATTGGACAGTAATCATTTTTTACTCTGGATTTAGCCAACTGGATTTGAAACAAAACAATACCTATCAGGTTATGTGAACTGACTAATTTAGCACACTGCTGTTGCCTCATGATGAAGTCCAAGTAAGCACCAATGGCACTGCCAGTAAAGCAGGCATTGGCAGGGTTAAAAATCTGAATAAATTAGAGATGTAACCAAAACAGGTGTGCCCAAATGGATTGTTTCTTATACTGGTTTTTCTAAACTATACATGTATATATAGACAAATGAGACTGAAATGTATTTATATCAGTGTGATGGAATGAGTATTTCAGTATTATGTCTGCAGACTGCATGGCACCTCAGGTGTTTCATGGACAAGCACGACTGCCTTTCCAAATAGCTCAATTATGTTTATTAATGATAACTGTCAGCAATACTCAAGGGTTTACTCCCATGTGTTGAAGCACTGTTCACTTTTGACCCAATGCCTCATAATGCAGTGACATAATGCAGTGACCTTACCTTGTAGCATAACAATGAATAAATTAAACCAAGACCGAAGGCAAAAGCTGTAACAAAAATGGCTGCTTTTACAGGCATATTAAAGTAGTTTAGTTATTAAAATGTGTTCTCAGAACATAAATAAACCTAACTAAAACAATCAGGATGATTTGTACTCGGAGAACACGCCAATAGCAAAAAAACAAAACCGTTTTGGCTTGCATGCCTGGTAGAGCATTTCCAGGAAAGATACAAAGTGCCTTGTAATGTTGATGGGTCCCAAATTAGAAGTCCAATTTATGTATCCAATTTTTATGGTTATTTGCCTAATTTGCTTACCGTCCCATGAACCAACTAACAGGAATGGGAATCTTCAATTACTAAGCAAGTATAATAAGAGCTGTGACCATTTTTTATCACTATAATTCAGTAGTCTTCACGAACTGAATTTGTGATTTCACAACATTATACTTATATTGTATAATATAAAGAATTCTGTGTATTTCAGACTGGCTGCAAAACAACATAATGCACAATCACTCACCAGACGTTTGAGCACGCGGAGCAGCAGTCTCTGCTGTCTGGGCTCGGTGTGTAGTTGAAGTGAGTGTGCGAGGCTAAGCAGGTCTTCAGGGGTCAGATGATCAGCCGCATCCCCACCATACAGCTGAGCTAGTAGCGATACACACTGACTGGCCTCCTCATACACCTCTGCATCACCACATGGCAGCTAAGACAAGAAAGAGATATTTAAGAAACACGTCTGAAAGGTTAATAGCTCTATACAAATCTCCCTTAACAAAAAAATAGACATACTACCCATAGCAGTGCCTTACTGTACAATGTCAATAGGCAGGACAGATGTAATTTTGCATAAAACCAGTACCTCAATTGAGGTTGACTCTGAAGTTGCCATCTTTTGTGCTTCACGTCCAACCAGAGCACAACACAGACACTTTCATGTTTTGGATGTAAAGCTGTATATCGGGCCAAATCTGTGTGTGGCTTGTTCAGTGAACATGATGCAACACTGGGACACATTCACTGGCCTGCAAAATCACTGGACCTCAATCCCACAGAAAACTTGTGGGATTATTAAGAACAGCAGGTGAAACTCCAAAATAAGCTCCACAAACTCTAGCTGAATTGTGCACACAGTCAGTGGAAGAGTGGGCTAAAACTGTCAGGAACTCTCGTAAGACACTGGTGCTTTCCTTACTTGACAGGATTGGTGCTGTTATTAAGCTGAGGAGAGGCGTAACCATGCACTAACTTTGAATTAAGACTTCTGCCCAAAAGTGTACATTTCAATCAAACTGTAAAATATGACATAAAATATGACTACAATGAATGTGTTTGGAGGACTCATAGTAGGTTGACACTAAAAAGTATTATTAAAGTAGTATTCATGCTATAGAACAAAGTTTAATTTTATGAATCCATCTATATAATGTTAATATATAATGTTACATCTAAATTAAAACAATAACTCTCCTGAGACAATAAAGTTATCAGCTTCTATGGGTAGAGTGGTGTGTTAAAAACAGAGGTTGATACAGACATTATTCCTAAAACAGCCGTAATTGGGGGAGTGCAGCACTGATCCTCAGAGACTGACACATTCATAGTTATGAGCTAAACACGCCCATCAGGGGATCGGTTTATGGATAGTGAATGAGACCTATTAAAGCAGCACTAGTCAATGCCCTCCCAGACAGAGAGAGAGAGAGACCGCGTCATGAGGCCATGGGGATTTTCTCTGCAGCTCTCCTATTCCCCTCAAAGCCTGTGGAGAGAGCTCTGGGATCCCAATTTCTTTTTCTGTGCTGATCCGTTGCTGCCCCCTTCCATAGAAACCTAATCCCATGAGGCCACGGGGCAAGCACTGGCCGCGTCTAATCCTGCCCCCTTTTTGTGATGCCGCCGGCCACTCCAGAATGGGAGGAATGCTTAAGGCCCAAACAATGGCCCCCAAAGAGCGCCGCCTCTCTGCCCTGGATGAGGGGCGGAGAGGAGCCAGAGCCCCAGGCTGAATGGCCTTTGGTGTGTGTGCACGGGCTCACTCGCCCAGTATTGTTCACATGCCAGCACAGAGTCAGTGCAGAACAAGAGTTAACACCTGCTTAGCCAGGCTCATAAAACCACCATGTTTACTTAGCATAGCTAGTGGATGCACCAGGGAAATAGGGCAGAGGAGCCTAATGGGAATAGGTGGCTGAAAAGCAGGCAGGAATCAGAGAGATTAGGGTGTGTTAATGCCACTGTGTGTGCTGAAAGGCTGATTGCAGGAGAAAAAGAGAAAGAGTTCTACTGAGGCCTATGGGGACATGTAGCACTGCTGCCCTCTTATGACCTCTAAATGTGACAGACAATGAGGACTCTTCACTCCTACTTTACCCTGGCACACGTGCATATACACAGTGTTATAAACTGTGACTGGTATACGTTAAAAACACATAAATTGTAAACCCAGAGGTGAAAAAATAGGCCGGTTTAGAAAACTGCCAGGCTAAATCTGTATTTTTATTATTAAAAGTGCATTTAATCTATAGATTATGAGAGGTTACATCAATAATCTGTATTCTTACAGTAAAATGCAATACATGCCTAGGAAAAAGATATCATATTCAACAGTTTACCAGACAGCAAAAAATATACAAGTTTATTTACAGTTTTGGCACTGCAAAGGCTGTTTTACTATATATAATAAAGATTGCTCACATTGCTCCAGGGGTCTGTGCTGTTGCTAACGTATAGGTAGCGTGCTGGCCACTTTCACTTTAAGCTGTTTCTGCTTGTGAGTCAGGCTGCCATTTTTAGCTTTGTGTCACTATGGAGATGTAAATTATATCATGATTCCCACAGCTTTCTTTACAAAGAAATCACAGATCTCTGGTCAGAAAAAAAAAATCTCTCTTGAAACTATCCTACTGATTTTTATACTTTTAATTTTCATAGTGATTTCAATTTAATTTGAGTAATTCCCCTTAAGAATAATGTGGTGAGTAGAGTACTTCATAAATGAGGCTTATTATAACACTCGATCATATCCACCACTAGTTCATATTCACCACACTGTAAGAAGAGTACAGAATAATACTAGCTTATTTTGGCATTTTAAATGATGGGGCAAAATTGCTTTATACTCCGCAGATATCAGATAGGTCTACTAACTCTGGTAACATTTGTTTGAATGGCTTCCTAATGTGCAGGAAGAAAGTATCTAAAAACTAACTCAAGGGTGAAAAAATATATACATTTTCAATCGCTAAAAATCTGAACTCAGCCTCTCAACCTCAAATGTAATTTGTGAACCCAAGCTGAACCAACCAAGCAAGTAAAGTTTGATTTCAGCCTCTTGCTCTCAGGTATAAAAAAACTATTACCTCTCTCTCTTTGTTCAATATAGCTCAGAGTCAAACTTTCATGTTTGTCTTCTATTTTGCCCTAATTTCTTTATGGTAAATTCATATCCAGATGCAAGTTGTACAATTCTGTCTGAATTCATGGTGTATATGTGAGAAAAGAAAGCTCCCGCCTTGGTGCATCTCAGGTATTACTTGATTTGACAGAATGAATTGAATTGATTTGACCTTGTAATTAAAAGTCCAGGAAGAAAGTATCTAATCATTTTCCACACTTGCTTCCACAGTTACACCAACAGTCATCTGGACATGAAGGCTAGTGATTTATAGTAAGTATAGTGTGTTTAATAAGTAATTGGACAGTATCAATCTTGTCCTTTTTGTTTCTATACTCCAGCATATTACATTTAAAACGTAATAATGACCGGTATTAGAACGCAGATGGTCAGATTTAATCCAGTTATTTATCTCTATTACGTGAACCATAATGGTTTTAAAGGTTTAACATAATGGCTTATTATACACAGAACCCTAGTTCTGAGGTCTGACCTTTAAATAATTGGACAGTTGGAGTTAATTTTAGATGTGGAGTATGTTGCTATAATTATTCTCTAACTATGAGTAGTAATTTTCATTTATTTTGTTTTTGCCAAGGACTGTTTAATGTACATTGCAAACCATGAATTTTTTTTGTCTCTTAATTTGAGAGGACCATACATAATCAGACACATTAACATAATCTTTCAGAAGCTCAGCATCTTCCCTGGTAATGCTAAAAGTTGATTATGGGTCAAAAATCTGAACCATGTTTCAAATATATGGCACTGCACCCCTTTCCTTCGACATTACCAAGCAGACAAAATATAATTTATAATTTTCATAATATATATCAAAATATTTTTGGCACATTTTAACACAGCATGGGCTTGAGGTTCTGGCTTAGGCATGGTCTCTTTAAAATGCAATCTGTTTGTCCCCCCCACCCCTTAGAGAGAAATTCTGTTCATCTGTTCCTAGGGCGCCATCCACACACACACACACACACACACACACACACACACATTCTGCATAATCCTCTCTGTTTTCACACAAAGGAGCAGAGACAGAGAACGTCACAGGGAGTCCAGATCCCTCTTTCACTGGAAGTGGCTGTGACTTACAGGCAGAGCAGTAAGCCCTGACTGTTACACACAGTCCTCATGCACCTCACCAACTAAGAAAACATATAACAGTGCCTGGTGGTGTTGGGATGAATGTGAGGTTGAGTGTGTATGTATGAAAGCTCATGGCTGGTTGTTATACCCTTGCTGAAAGAGCCAGTTTGGCCGCAGGAGTGTTTAGAAAAGTGGTGCATGATTCCAGCCATCCACACACACACTGAGGGTAAACAGAGCGCCCATGATGCATGGCCCTGAGTGGGTGACGGTGCCTTCTCCACACAGAGCTTTAGTGCTGCTGCCCTGTGGGCTTATTCCTTCATGCCATCTGTGAGATTTATACAGCGCAGTGCAATGCTATGTACACACCAGAGTGCCTCGTTTCTATCTCTTCTGAAAAGAACTCTCCTTCACTCTATCACTTCTCTCTTAGCGAGCTCTTAAACACACAGCCAAACACATGATCCAGTACCTATAAAACAATATGTACCTAAAAAAAAAAATCTTTGCATGTATGTATTAACATCCAGTACCCTCTTGCAAAAGTTAAGCATGTCATTTTCTTTTGGTATCCATGCCAATGCACTTTCATGAGCATAAAAGGAATATGAATAGTCATTCAAAATTCATTATGCATTTATTATTGCCAATGAAATTCAATCTATTCTAATATGTATTAGCACTTTCCATTAAGTAGACGAAGGGTAATGATTATGAATAATGAATGCCTCAGAGATGCAGATTGATTATTTTAAAAAGGCCACTCTAAGATGTGGTTAATGCAGTTAAAATGACTAGTCTTTAAAATGTGGTCACACAGTCATAAATCTTACAACAACTATGTGGCTCATTACCAGAACATGGATTTCATATTAAGAATGTTTTTCTCTTTTGTTTCAGGAAGCCTGAATGTCGGTGGGCCATGTGAGAGAAGGTGTAATCTGTAAAGTGTATAATTCAATCGTACATTACATATTATTAGATTATATATTAACAATGTTGCCTTGAACAAGTAGTAATAGTGATACTGAAACTGCTCTGTTGGAAAAATTAGACAGATTAAACTCAAAGGTTATATACCGGAGATATATTTTGTGTTTGAACTGAAATTAAGAAGAGATCCATGATTAGTGCGTTACATTTATGGAAGTTATTAATTTTCAACTGCAGCTTGTAAACATTTTCTGTATATACTAAGCAAAGGCAGAGGGATATATAAAGTCACGAATACTAAAATAAGCTTTGCTCTGTGTGGGGATAAATCCCACGAGAGACACTGAATATTGTGAGAGTCAGAAATAAATATTAATTTAGACAAATCTAATGTGGTTATTTTATTAGGAAATGCTTTTGCAGACAGTAATAAAATTGTATGTAACAGTAGCAGAAAAGAGCACAAAAACGCACCTGTAAGCATAATCAACTATCAATTATTTATCCTCCCTTATCTCATGTAACAGTATCTTGCAGCCGGCACTGCTTTACAGTCTGACTCATAAATATGCACTTGTAGAATATTTTCTCTTATTCCAGCAGAATCTCCTGATACTGTCCATCAGGTGCATCCTGCATAGTCAAATATGAAAGCAGCTGACCAGATTGTGAATGGTCATGTGTCCTGCCAGTTGGTTGTCAGGGCCCAATGGAGCAGCTTTACTCCATCGTTTCTGGCAACGCTAGCACATGACATAACAGCCTGCAGCATGCCAATGGCTCTCTCCCTTGCTCCTTGTGACACTTGAGGCATTACGGAAGGCACTGGAAATTAAGCATGGCCTTTTCCGGCAGTGACCCAAGCTTTAACATGGGTGTTTTCAAATATGACTCCTAGCTGGACCTCATTACGTAAAAGTACACAGAACTTTTTCAAGACTGGAAAACTATAATTCCTCAAGCTGTTATTGGTTCAAAACATAGTCAAAGTCAACTTCTGTGAAACTATAGTTTTCCTGTTCCAGAAAACATGTTTAAAATACTGGTTAGATTAATCAACTGTGTGACAACAAAAACATTGCAAAAGTTGCAAGACCTGAAAAGCACACTGGCCTTGATGTCAGGATGTCATCAACATAAAGAGTGGTTTTGAGTCAGAATCATTATCTCGGACATAAATGGCCTCCAACTGACAAAAGGTTAATCATTCACTATTAGCACTGCCATTTATCTTCTTTCCCTCCGATGTTGTTGTTCTGTTCCTCCTTTTACTAGTGAAAGGTGTCAAATTAGCACTCGAGGTTGACTGACATGTCATGTTAATCAGTAAAGGTTAATGAGTTTTGGACCCAGTCGAGATGTGACTCTGTTCCATTGCCTCGATTTTATTTATTTATTTCTACATCCAGGACCACATTTCCTTTTCCCAATTCTCAATATACAAGTCTGGTTTCTTAAGGAATGCCCAGTAGCAGTTATTTTTTTTCTTGCATACATTTTTGTGCATGCATATACACGCACAGAGGCACACACACTCACACAAAGTGATCAGTGTATTAGCAAAATAAGCTTACACTTACAGTAGCCCCTAAACAATTAAAACCTCAGTAACAAGGTAAATACTTTGGCTCATTTAGTTTTTCAAATAAAATAATAAAAAATATAAGACACACACATATGGACACGCAGACACAAACACACACAGATGCACAAACACACACGCACGCACAAGCACACACAGACACACAAGCACACTGACCATTTGAATGAGAAGGCTGTTGAGATCAGTGAGTGGCTTGTTGATGAGCAGGAGCTCTTCTGCTGCTTCAGTGTCTCCATCATGGTCAGACTTTAGGAAAGGACAGATGGACTGATCATATATACAGTATGTGCTAATAGAGAACAATGTTAACACTTGCCATATTAGTATATACAGTATATACTGTTAGCACTTTGCTGGTATGTAAAGGTTTAATTGACCAAACCAATAACACAAGCAAAAAACACTCGTCTGTATTTGGAAGGAGAGTGGTTGAAGTGGACTCTTTTTTTTAACAGAACTGTTTTTCCCCCCCAGAGACGCTGCACTGCCCACTGCTGCTGCTGTTACACTAAAATGTTTGCAGCACACAGTCTACCACCAATCACATAAAATACAATAACAAACTCCCACTCTATTAGTGGAGCTGTCAGCAAGACGTACTTAAGTTTCATGAGCAGGAAGACAGAGGCAAGGAGAGAGGGAGAGAGAGAAGGAAAAGTGGTAGTTTAAAATAGACACAAACAACACAAAACACTGAAAATGTGTACGGCAGCAGCCGGCGAGAGAGGTTCAGCAGAGTTCAGCTTTCTGCTCTCTCCTGCCCAATTTCAGTGTCTTTTGCTGCTCATATTTCTGCCAAGTGTTCTGGAAATCTCTCAGAGGCTGACAGTCTGCAGGCAATGTGATTATTCCCAATAGACACTTGGTCATATCGAATGCAGCACTTTCTCAATTAAATTTCCCTCATCCACTTCAAATATTAATGACGGCTCGAGACGGTGACTAGGAAACTAGGCGGGAGAAGGAGAAAGAGGAAAGAAAAGAGAGAGGGAACCAGACAGAGAGAGAGAGAGAGAAAGAGAGAGAGAGCTGTAATAAAACTGCTAGGGAGAGCCATCTTTTCTCTTTATCATTATCACCCAAATGAATTTGCAGCCACTTTTTAATGAGCTTTGCATTTTCTGGGAAAATTGATTTCCATTACATATTCTCCTTTTTTGCAGTGTCCGTGCATAAATATGTATAGAACGGCATAGGACAGAAGACAAAGAGCCAGAGCTGGGTAATGAGGGCCAACGGGAAAGGCATGGTGGCCCTCTGAGGGGAGGGGGCCTTATGATTGTGCTGTGTTAGATGTCCATCTTCACTGTACTCTTTCCCATGAGCCTGCTGGAGACACCACGCACAGGTGCACACAGCACCATCCGAGCAACAGAAAACAACCTATAAAGGCAGAGCATAAACATATGGACACACACATCTGTATGTAAGAGTACACACACGTATATCTCACCTAGTAATGTGCAAGCTCGGTTCAGCGACCAACATGTTTTTTATCGTTCTCACAGCTGAAGAGAATGACAACAACAGCTCAGAGTGGAAGCACGACAACCACGGTGATAATTCTATTCTAGTCTTATCTGCATGCCAGGTGTCATTGCATAACAATGTAATCGTCAGCTAGGAGAGGACCCAGACATGAACCCCCTAACAGCACGCCTAGGGCGACAGAGGCAGAGAGAGTCTTCCCTAAGGGTGAGAGAGAGAGAGAGAGAGAGAGAGAGAAGGGAAAGGATAGCTGATGCTAGACAGCGACAGAGTGAGAGATGTTTACTGATCAGAGAAAGTAAGAGGGAAAGCCATGTCAGAGTGAAGAGAGAAAGAAACCGTGCGCGGGCGTGAAAGTGTGTGAGAGAGGCTGGCGAGTGAGCGCTCTTACCTGTAGAGCCAGTCGGACTACAGAGGAGAGGCGTTTGAGCAGGAGGTGGATGATGTCCAGCAGGGACAGCAGTAGAGCACAACAGCTCTTCATTCCACATCTCTCTTCTTTCTCCACATACAATGCTGCAGCCTCCATGAACACACCACACACCAGCTCTATTATACCTACAGAGACACACACTTTTATTATACCTGAAGTGATTCACACAAACACAAGCCTTACAGTTGCATCAGAAGTTTATGTACATGAATGTTGTGGCAACATTGGGCTTGCAATGAGTTTCTTTGAACGGGTCTTTTTCTGTAGCAGAATGATTGTACAGCCTACAGTACCAGTGAAACCTTTGGACACACTCATTCATAGGTTTTTCTTTATTTTGACTATTGTCTACATAAATATGAAATAACACATGGAACATACAGCTCTGGAAAAAATTAAGAGACCACTTCATTTTTTTTCTTAAATCAGCATCTCTATGTATGGCAGCCATTTCATTCCAGTGTCTG
>JAOTRR010000051.1:23151787-23162496 GCA_028570945.1 Gogo arcuatus
CTCTTGATTTGTATCTGCATGATTTTATGCATTGTGCTGCTGTCAAGGGATTGGTTGATTAGATACCTGCATAAAACAGCAGGTGTATGGGTGTACCTAATAAAGTGACCAGTGAGTGTACATACTTTGGTACCTGATAGCCAGCTCCTTCACCAGTTACTTTGTTGTCTTTGGGTTCAGTTGAAACATTTGGACCAAAGTTCAGTCATACTGGAGAGCGAATGTGTGGACTGTGTGGTCCAAATTTTTTTTTTATTTGCATACAATTGTTTGCACAGATGCTTCTGTTACCTTCAGTTGTTTGGAAATTGTTCCTAAGAAGTAACTGGACTTGTTGAGGTCCACAAGTAAAATGACTTCTGATGTAAACAAAGTAGATGATCTAATTGACTTGCAAATAAAATGTATGGTAACATGAAGTGTGTGGAGTTGTGAAAAATTGAGATTGAGTATCTTTAGCCGAAGTGCACATTGAATGCTCAGTCATCATTTGCTCTGATGTGTGACAGGTTCATGAATCAGATGCTTTTTTCCATGGCCTCAAATCCAGAATGGATTCTACTTGATGGATTCTGCCACTTTTTAAAGGTATCATGCCCTAAGCACTAACAAGCTCAACTGCCATGTTTTATTTTTTAAATTACAAAATTTCTGATATAATTAAGAGAGCAAACAGGGACTATCAACCAATATTATTTCAGAAAGTTCAAGATCAATTAAATAATATCATATGCATATATGCCCAAAGAAGATAAAGATGAAAAAGATTTTATTCATATCTGCATCCAGTTATGGTAGATAACATTCATTTACCAGACTAGCTAAGCCGTAACTGTATCAATACTCATGGCCAATTAGCTCTCTGAGGAAATGAGGGCGAGAGTGATACGCAACAGCCAGAAGCAGTGTGAGGGCTTTCACTTTTTGGGATATTTTGTTTGCATTGCAAGCTTCTGTGAAACCACTATAAAGTTAATTCTATTAAAAATTTAAAGGTGGATTAGTAATTTTACTTTTCAAAAGCCCCCAAAACAACTTCATGTATTCTGTGCTCTGTATTTCTTACAGAGGTATTTCTGAAATACCTAAAGAGGAAAGGAAAGTAAGTACTAACCTACAACAGTTGTGGATTCAGAGTGTGCAGTTTGACTTTTGTTTATAAAATGCTCTTTTACATACGTCAAATTCACCCATTTCACTGCCAGTGGAACACTACAGAAATCTTCATGGTTGCAAGTGAGTTGAGCACTCATTGCACTGAGGTGCTCAGGAAAGCTGACTACAACCAAAAAAAGTTATTAATAAATAAATAATAAATAAATATATAAAGGAGATGCCTCAGCAATCCGTGTCAAGACTACAGCTGTCTGAGCTCTTCTGGATAGAATAGGTATGATTCTCTTTCACTGTCAATACAGGGCAATGCCAGTCAGTTCACTACAGTTTTCCCCACAGAGGTTTCATTTTCCTGGCGCTCAGACTTCCAATGCAACACCACAGCCAATAGTCATCAATGGAATTTACAATGCAATGTACAATATGCACATATTCCAAATCAAAAATCAAAATCTCACAGACTGGATCAGAATTTATCAAATGTAATATTAACAAATGGGGCGGCACAGTGGTGCAGTGGTTGGCACTATCGCCTCACAGCAAGAAGGTTCTGGGATCGAGCCCAGCGGCCGACTGGGGCCTTTCTGTGTGGAGTTTGCGTGTTCTCCCCGTGTCTGTGTGGGTTTCCTCCGGGTGCTCCGGTTTCCCGGTTAACTGGCTACTCTAAATTGCCCATAGGTGTGAATGTGTGTGTGAATGGTTGAGAGGAGAAAACCTCTATAATAATCCAGTAGAAGGCAACGGGAAACCACTACTGTAATGTTCCCTAGAAACTCTGATGGAAGTCACTGTAGTGACATGCCAAATAGAGAGAGAGAATATTAACAAACACAATTTTTTGATGAATACCAGAAATGATCATTTGTTCTTGTTGGAAATACTTAAAAACACATGCAATATTAATGTGCAAAATTTTACCAAGCAGCAGCCTCAGTTTCCTTTGTGTACGCACATTGAATTAAACAAAAAATTTAAATGACTTAATAACAATGACCACATCATGCTTATTAGACCCCAGAACCCAATTAATATACACGCGTTTTAATTTAAATATAGGTTTCTCAGAACATTTGGGCAAAACTGTGAAGGGCCTTGCAGACTGACAATCAATGGTTTTCACTGTTTTGTTTAGTTCACATGCACTCTGTTTTCAGCTTTCTTGGCAATGTGTAGCTCTGGATGCTAATAATCACATTCTAAGTTCTTGCAGTTTAATTATTATAATTACTAGTTACAATTATAAGCATTTACAGTGTGTTTGCGCGTGTGTGTGTGTGTGTGTATGTACATACTCTGTCCTGTATAAGTCTGTGTAAGTGTGCTCCGGATGCCAGCATGGCGGCGAACATGGTGAGCATGTGCTGTTGCACACGGCTGATTCCTGACACCAAGCAGCTGAGGATGCTGGGTAATCCAACCTTGTCAATCACACTCTGGAATGCTGCCGTTGAGTGACGGGTTATTCTACACAGAGCCTTGAGTGAGGGGGGGACAGTAACACTCTGGGTAATGAGGTTGGGCCATCATAGATCTGAATCACTAACCTGAGAATTTCCAAAAAATTACTCTAAAGTGCTTCAGACTGAGAGAAACTTAAAAGTGTGTTACTTACTGACATTGCACTGACCCGCAGTGCATCCAGAGTCGAGTGAGTGAACAGATACCAAAGGGCAGGTCCCACTTCTGCTGTGATAAAGCCCTGAGCACACCGAGTCTGTCTGCTACATACATTCTCAATGATTTTTGCTGCCATGTGGTTCACCACCAGTTCCTCCTGTATGAAATGTTATAAATTTATTACATCTTCTTATTACAATGTTACATCATCAGGTATAACATTACCTGTTATACCCATTTCTTTTATTATTAAATCATTCATTTAAAAAAAAATTACTAAATTAATTCTACACACTATCATGATTAAGAACAACAACAGTTGTTGCATCTGAGTGCAACAACAGGCTCACTTCTCTAACCTTCCCTATAATCTAAAATAAACAAAAATTATTACAATCAAATATGTAGGATTTCATTCCACTCTAGAATATGTAAATATAAAAGCAACAGATGTAGCAGCTTCCAATGTTTCATGCAATTACATCATTGGAATATACTCCCTCAAAAACCTCTCAGTGAATAAATTCCTGAACCTTTCTAAGCAAAGCCAAGGCCAGCAAGTAGAAACGTATTTGTGCTGGTATTTGTCTCTAAGCCTTCTGTCCTTGAGCATATCTCTCCATGGCTGAAATTAAAGATTTAACAGCATTCAACAAGCAAAAAGAAAAATACCACAATGTGGGAATATTTTTGAGGCACAGTTATTCTGTGCGTTATTCCGATGCAATCGGCCTGCTTTCGCTGCAATAACACCAGTAAATCTCGTCTCAGTGGAAAGACTAGTTTCAGGTCAGTTTATAAATGTGCCCCATCAGAGCACTGAAAACACAAATGTATAGTAGAACACATGAATGCAATACTAATGTGTTAAGGGCAAAGACAGACTAAGACAGCTGCATCCAGAGTGGCTGCTTTAACTCTGGCCTACTCAGTGTTTCTGTGGAGAGGTTAGAGTGGTACTTTAGAGCTGAAGCTGAGGAGGAGTGCAGAGAAAGTGATTGACAGCCTGCTGGAGGGCAAGTTTGGAACAGGGATGTGGAGCAGGCACTTTTTTTCTTGGTACATCTGCCTTTTCAGAAAAAGTGGGACCTAGAGAAAATAAAACTCTACTCTTAAATGCAAGATTTCTCCATAACAAAATGTATGAGGCAGGTCCGGGCATACAGTGGCAGATCAGCAGCACACACGCTTTTGTACTACAGCCTACATGAGCTTCTTTAAGGATCCTCTCACCGGAGTAATGGAGAATTCTATAGCATGACCTGTTCGGATTGTCTCAGTCTTCAGCGCAAATGCCACAGCCCTGCAAAAATAATACTGCCTCAAGACCATTAGTTTTATGTAGGGATGCAATGTACAATTAGCTTTCCTCTGATCATATAAGACAAAGATTCAAATCATGAACAACACTCAGTTTGACTTGATGCTTAAGTCCTGTCCTCGGGATAAATATATAGCACAAGAAGAAGCAAGCAAAAAGCCACTTCTCATACACAGCATGAGCACCATACTGCTTTAGAGAGTCGCCTATATGTTTATTTATACATTACCTCCCATGTGAGTGCACAGCCCAAATCTATATAGTGTCAGAGTTTGGGGTTACATAGTACACATTAAGAGAAAAAAAGATGAGGACAGCTATTCTCTAGGGTACTTCCTCTGTAGCTCTCTCCCTCTCCCTCTCCTACACACACACACACACACACACACACACACACACTCACCTTCTCAGCATTCCAGCTCTATTTTAGCCCAGGGCCATGTTCAAGCCAAAGTTTACCAGAATTATGTATTTCCCCCAAATTCATATCTACAGAATCAGCATTCCTGTGTGCTACTCCACAGCTGAAGGTTGGTTACACGAGGTTTTAATTATTTTGACTCATTTATATATTAATAGCACAATGAAATAATTTATTGACAACTGAATAGGAGGCTTATTTATCATGAGCTATTTTTCTTTCAGTAATATAACAAGTTGGCTTGTATGTTTTGCTCATACTACGCTTCAACATACTAAAGTGAATACACAACTAAATGATAGCAGATTCTAACATTTAAATCCTTAAAAGAATGTATTTTTCATGATTGTATCCTTTCTGGGGAATTAATTTGACTGAGTAGACTGGACAAAGTGTGGTAACTGTTAATGCAGTGTCTGCAGCTATCTATATCATTCATTCATTCATCTTCAATAAGCACTTTATCCTGAACATGCACAGTAACCCAAGCTCAGGATCAAACCAGGGACTCTCGAGCTGCGAGGTGACAATGTTACCTGTATTAAAATATTATAAAATATAAAAGCTTATCAGATTTAACATGTAAAATTAGAATGTAAATGACAATAGTTTATGAAATATTTCCATTTCCAAGCTAAGCTTAACAAAATAACAGATACCAGCACCTTTACATTATCTATTAAATGATTCACTGCAGAAGTGATCAAGTTTATTAACAAAATCCCATAGTGCCTGAAACTTTAGATTGGATAGGGAATTGCGTGCTTGTTTCACTCAGGATAGCTTTAGCGCATCCATGGCCAGAAGCCTAAGAGAGCAAAATTGGCCTGTGCTCTCAAGGAGGGAAGAGTGGCATACTCTCTCTCCTGTCAATTAAAGCGACTCTAGCCCATCAGGAACGTCTTTAAGCTCATGCATGTGGAGGTGGGTGGATAGCGCTTTCCTCCAAGTGTGTTACGCCACCCCTAATGTTGCATAAGCAGCAGTTCAAAAAGATGTGTTTGGCTGGCGTCATGTGCCTCGGAGGAATCATGTGATGACCTTCACCCTCCCCAGCTGGGAACTGTCGTTTCGTGTGATGGGGAGACCGATCTCGTAGGTGGGAATTGGCAGTTATCTAGATTAGGGAGAAAACTGGGGGGGAAAATTATATATATATAAATTATATTTATATAATTATATAAATAAAGGATAGCTTTAGTGATTCCCAGTACAAAGTGATGCGCTTCAATAAGAGGTTAATTCTCAACCAGACAGCACAGCAGTAACTAAGAGTGAAGAGGGGAGTTTTTTTTTTTTTTTTTTTTTAAATCTACAAACATAACTTTAACTGATTAAAAGTCTCCCAGCTGGCTTCTAGAAATAGCTGCTAGCTACCTCCTGTAGCTTATCAATGTTAACACAAGTAGTGCATTTAAATTATCAAAATGCTTCTAGTGTGTAACATTACATATATTATGTAATGTAATGTTGTAATGTGATACATACAGTAATAAATACATTGTAGCACTTTACCAGTGATCAGCTCTCAAAGTTAGTTAGGTAGCTAATATCTCTAGCTTTATAACCTTGAATATTAAGTGTAACTATAAACACTGTAACTGTATGTGTTTTTAATAAAATAAAAAAAAGATATTTGCAAATTATTGTAGTATAAGAGGAATAAAACACAGCATGTGCTGTTATAGGAAAATAACAAAGGGGTAACAGGTTGCATCACACAACCTACCACTGATCATTTTCCTATAAGGAGTCATGTTTTATTTCTTGCTTATATGACGTGAAGGTGTGCAGGATATTTAATGCAAAATTATTATTGTATTGTTTATAATGTGTCCCTTAGGAAAAGAAGCTGCTTCATTAATTTCACAACTGACAGATGTAGCCTGGCAACCTGCACAGGAATATTCTGCGGTACAATTCGTGCTCTCACAGGGTAACAGCATGAATATAAGGGGCCTTTTATCAACATTATACACCTTGCTGAGCATATATGGAAATCATAGTTAACCAACAATGGAGCTTATGTTACTTTGCTAGGTAGCATGCTTTTATTATAACACTTGTTTATCAAGGAAAGACGGAAGAAGATGGGTTTGTCTGACTTTTTATTTCAGGGTTCCCAGTTTAATTGTAAGCTTGGGTTACTGTCTGTGTGGACGTTTGCATGGGTTTCCTCTAGGTTCTCCATCTTCCAAAAACATGCAGGTTGAATGACTACACTACACTGTCCGTAGGTGTGTGTGATGGACTGGCGTGCGTGATGGACTGGCGTGCCATCCAGGATGAACTCTCCTGCCTCACGCCCCCGAGACAGACTCCACCACGACCCTGACCAGGATAAAGCGGTTAACAGATGAACGAATAAATGAAACATAAAAGTATAGGCATGTTTTTTTCTGTTGTCAAATGACATTTTTGTAGAAATGCCATATCAAAACACTATCAACCCTGAGTATTTTGCCCCAGTTGCTCTACACAGTCTTTGGCAATACCTGCAATTATTTCCAACACAACAATTCCGTGCAAACTCAGGTTGTGTTACAAATTACAGAAAATAGAGGTTAGGTTATTATCAAACACACTGAACGACACACTACAGAAAGGCATTCATCTGTAATACACCATTATTTATCATTTATCAATGAGAAAACTCATGATTTTTAAACATTCTGTATACATATGCAATAAAATTATTATTATTATACAATTATTAATGAAGTATGCAGTTAATAGTTAAGTCATTTTGGCAAATTGTTTATCTCAAGATTTGTTTCAGCAGCAGGTCCATTTGAAACCTCTGTACTATTCATGACACTTGTGTATGTATGTGTGTAGAAACACAAAATTAACTAGAGTAACTAAAGCCATTAGAGTGGGTCTATATAGTGTCTGTGTTTGTGTGTTTTGCTAGGTGTCTAAAGAGAGAGAGACTGCAATTGTGTCCATCTGAAGGAGCAGCACACCTGGTCTAAATAAAAAGCTATGTAAATCAGCCTCGCCAACTAGTGCTTTCATTACACTACTCTCAATGTTTCATCTGCCCTACTCGCTCTCGACTCCATTAATCCGCCCTCACAGCCAATCACACAGCCAAACACACTTTCATTAGCACTAATGTGGCCTCAAAACATCATACTCAGATCCCTGTAACAGACATGAGATGGCTTATACACAGATTTATTTATTTTTTAAATCAGTTTTCTTAAAAAACATCTACATTAAAGCCAGCTAATGAAATTATAGGCATAAACTACACATGGTTCGAAATGAATTAAAGCAGGTGTACTACCCTATAAACACAGGACCTAGTCATCTGTGTAATCAGTAATTAGAAAGTGCAGCTTGTGCAACCATAAATGAATCTGTTCTTGAATCGAAAGCCCTAATGCTGTGTATACCGCGTTGATTTAGCAGGGTCTCTTCATTAAACATGTGAAGATGCTTTTGCCATAGCTCATGAAACAGCAGATGAGACACAGATACAGTGGTCTATACCACAGCCCAGAACTGATAATTATACCGAGTCATACCAGGGTCAGCACCGTGTAGGGGTATCATATCGTAGAGGCCTGATAGCAGGAGATGGAATATTCACACTGTCGGCATGAGTGGGTGTGTTATAAATATTTAATGGAGAAATACTGTGATGCCTGGTTTCAGCCTAGGGCTCTAATACATGCCACTTAAGGGATGAGTGCATATAGACCTTTCATCATGTGTGCTACACACACACACACACACAAACACAAGCTGACCTGGAATTCAGTCTACATGGTAGTTTCCTTCTCACTCTAAATTAAGAGCATTCACTGTGGATTGAGCACAGTATTTCTCACAACACAGTGTACGTGGACAAATTTCTCTATCTCTTCCCAGTCTCAAACACTCGGTCTTGATAAAAATGCACACTTGCTATATCATGCTGAATTTGTCTACCTCTTTTATCTTCCCAAAACCTCCATGTCTTATTTCCTGTGCTAATCCAGCTCTAAAAAATAAATAAATAAAAAAAATAAATAAATTAAAAAATAAATTAAAAAAGGAGAGGTACTCTACCTGGCATTATAATTATTATCTACATCAACCTTCTTCCATACCTAAAATAAATAAATAAATAAATAAATAAAAACAAACACACATACACAAAAAAAAAAAATCTCACATGTTTAGGCCTGTCTCATAGTACAATTTTTCTCTCTTCATTTCTCTTAAAGCCTCCACAGTGTTTCGCAATCCTTGTCCGGGAGTCTTCCTACCCTGTAGGTTTTATTGTTTTTCCTGCTTTAACGCTACTGTAACGCACCAACTGTTTATCAGATAATTAACAGCGGGTGTGTTACAGCAGGGACAAAATGTACAGGACAAAGTACTTTAGGATCAGGTTTTGGCACCAATGCCAACTGACATCAATACATCTACTAATTTTACAGACACTAAGAATGCATCAACACCCTTTTTTCAGACTGAGTATGAAAACAAGTAACTGTTTGTGGTATTCATCAATACTGATGCAGAAATGAGCAACATTCTTAGTACTAATCAATCAGGGAAGTCTAAGAACATTTTATTTAGCTCTATTTATGCTTCACCTGGTTTACACAGTGATCATGAAAAGTGCACACGTGTTCATGTACTTGGGCTACTAGGCGGATTCTTGATTTTAGATGAAGTGCGTTACCTTGCAACATTAGTTACTTTGGATCGACTAGGATTGAGTAGGATTGCAGGGTTGTATTGTAGGAAGATGCTGCAGTGCCTCCTCTTAATATTGTCACAGAGCACAGTTAGCAGTCTGCTTTGATTGCCATCATTAATCATGAAATACTTCCAGATCACTGTCATTTTGTGTCATCTGTTCACTAGGCTTACTCAACATAGTACCTGGAATCAGATTTTGGGATCAGAGCATTTTTGAGTACAAGTATGAATACAATGATTATGGTATCAGAACAATACCCAGTACCTGTATCTGTGTCAATGAATCCCTACTTATCCAAAGCAACTTACAGTTGAGCTGAACAGGGACTTGTTCAAGAGCAGCGGCAGCTTGGCAATGCCCTGATTTTAACTCACAGCCACGTAGCAGTCCTGAGCCCTAACCACTGAGCCACCACTGCCCTGTTTAAAACCATACAGCAAAATTATATCAGATTACTACATGTGTCCAGCATCATTTCCTATTATGGGAGCTTTAGCACACCTAACATTCATTAGCAGAAAGCAAGAAGAGTAAGCAAGCTTGCTGCTTGCAGTATAAAGGTTCTTGCTGATTACTTGGGCCTATTAATGCAGTGAGCTTGGCTAGTTTATCAGTTCTCCTGGAGTGGAAGTGTGCGCTCTGTGTCCCCTGTGGGAACACGAGTATACTGTTAGTCAAGTGTTAAGACATTGCACAGAGAGGTACACAACTAGTGTTCTCATTACGGCATGCTGGATGCGCAGCGAAACAAATCACCTTATTAAGCAGGGTGCCTCCCCAGCACCTCACACACTGACACAAAGCAGGAGAGATAATACTAAAAATAATCTACCAATAAAGCATTTGAGGGCTGCATGCAAAGCCTTGAGCTGTGTAGCAATTCAGTTTGAGAAAACTAGCTGGCAAAAATGCCTGGAGTCACAGGTTAAATTTTCTACAAATAAACATTTACTGAGTGTTAAATGTGATTTTCTGTAAAAATTTCATGAGTCAAAGGTTTCACCTTTGAAACTCTCAAACGCTGTAATGAGAAAGTCATTTCATTTATGCCACAACTTTAGGGATATCTACCCAAAGGCAAATGCTACTCCTACAAACTCTACAGAATAACAAAAGCAAAGTAGTGGGTTAAATTTGGGCACTTCTACAAAGTGCTAGAGAGCAAACAACTTTTGATAGCTACTGACAGGCTAGCAGTCAAAAAAAAAATAAAAAATTGGCAGCTGCTGAACCAGTATTTGAAGACGTCAATCAAATAATGAGATTTTCATCAACTGAGGAAATAATTGTACAATTTTAGCTCATACTGAAGCGTTGCAGTGTATTTTTACTCACATATTCTGTCCAGATTTGTTCATTTTATAAGCTTTTATTATAAGCAGTTATTACCTCCGGTTCCCTATGACAGATCATCCGCCGCTAATAATTCAATAACAAACCAATCTGTAATATCCAGAGAATTGTGTGGGAAAGCACCTTCCCCTTGTGTGTGTGTGTGTGTGTGTGTGTGTGTGTGTGTGTGTGTGTGTGTG
>JAOTRR010000051.1:23177020-23187632 GCA_028570945.1 Gogo arcuatus
AATAACCTCCACTCTTCTGGGAAGGATTTCCACTAGATTTTGGAGCGTGGCTGTGGGGATTTGTGTTCCTTCAGCCACAAAAGCATTAGTGAGGTCAGGCACTGAGGCCTGGGGCACAGTCAGCATCCCAGTTCATCCCAAAGGTGTTTAGTGGGGTTGAGGTCAGGGATCTGTGCAGGGCACTTGAGTTCTTCTGCTCCACCCTTGGCAAACCATGTCTTCGTGGACTTTGCTTTGTGCACAGGGGCATTATCATGCTGAAACAGGTTTGAGCCCCTTAGTTCCAGTGAAGGGAAATTGCAATGCTACAGCATACAAAGACATCCTCTATAATTGTGTGCTTCCAACTTTGTGTCAACAGTTTAGGGAAGGCCCACATATGAGTGTGACGGTCATGTGTCCATAAAATTTTGGCCATATAGTGTACATTCAGTTGCTACTTTCATTTTTAAAAAATGTGCATCACAAATCATTTCTGTGTAAATTTACTGACAAATCAGATTTTCAGAAATGCACTGTAGCTTAGTCAGTAGCATCCTAGCTCAAGTCCTAGCTTAGTAGAATTGGCCTAGCGTAACCAGACTATATGAATTTGTTGCCTACTTAATAGCATTCAATATCCAAGTGATGTGAGCACTATATTGATTAGTACTATAGGCTAAAAGCTAAATGCACACAGATTAGTGATTAATGTAAGAGGCCTGTAAGACTAGTCATGGTCAAATTAATTTAGCTAATAAAAAGTTGTTTAATCATTCCATCCTGATAACTACAATTCATAAACAATGCCTAAGGATACTTCCATTTCAGAAATCTAAAATCAGACTCTTTCAACTTGTGACTTTGATACAAACCTCAACCACATCCTTAAAATGATGCTGACAGACAGACAGACATATATGGTGCATCGTTTTCTTTTATTTGATATGAGGCTATTGATTTGATACAGCTACATACAGCTAATAGGACACACACACACACACACACACACACACACACACACACACACACACACCTCACTGATTACTATTCACAATGATCAGGAAGATCATATTCAGTAGTGGAGAACACAGGACTCAAAAGCACATCTAGTGCAACACAGAGCTACATGACTTTGACAGGCAGCACAACAAAGCCCTGTACTTCATTCAAACCACTTAGTCACATCAGTGAAAATTAGCTATATTTACTTTTGTTCCATTTTAATGTACAGCTTTTGCTTGGTTATATGCTGTCAAGAGTCTGAATGGATCACACAAACACTGTCATTAAGTTTTTATGATTGTACTGTCATAATGTTGAATGTTTTAATCAGAAGTGGCATAATACCTTGTTTCTTCTCTGATATCAGTAATTAAACCTTGCATATCAGCCAGTATTGAACGTCATCCAATATTTTTTTCTTTAAAAACTACTAGCATTTCAGTAAAAATGTTTTTTACTGAATCACTTCACTTAAAAAACACAGAAAAACATACAGAGCTAAAAACATGACAAACCCACAGCACTGTACTAAGTAGTAGTAGTAAAGGATAAAGGCAATTCATAAAAGCATAAAATCGATCGTATCAGATAAATACACTCATGTCTCCTTATATGTAAACTTTTCCAGCTCAAAAAAATGTCCTAATCCAATTCCAGTCTTTCATTTGTTACAGGATCAGACTGAATTTGATCTTTTTTTCACCAATAACCAAGCCACCATATTTTGCTGGTATCTGCCTTATACCAATCCTAGGTATCAGATCAGTGCCATCAATTAAAAATGGAAACCTATGGCACATATTTGCGCAATGTTTATATTAGCTGTATGAAAAATATATTGTATCTTGACACCACTGTACTGTATCGAATTTGAATTTTGTGTAACATTACACTAATAATAAATACGTACTGTTCTGCTATGCAGTTGCCTGTATTCTTCATGGTTACTAATGATTCTATAATTATTAATGTGTATTGATATTTTACGCATCAGGATATAGTTTTTCTTTTATAACTGGTGCATGTAGCAGTCCTGTGTGTTTAGCTGCAGCTGGGCTTAGTGGCTGTTCTTCCTACCACTGCCTTACACTCATTTCTGGTCAGCTGGAGGAACATTAGTTTGACATCTCTATCACTGGCACTTGTTTTAACAGTTAGACACTGACTGGATTCTGTCTCATTTATAAGAGGCTTTAGGTAAAAAATAAAAGTAAATTGTGTGTAATAAGGACCCAAACAGTGCTTACCAGCTGGGAATGTATAAAGCGAGTGGCTGTGTCTCTGTGGCCACAAACGCAGCACAGATAGCAGAGTAGGTTGAGTTTTGCACGTGGTGTTGATGTAGCTCCAGATCCAGCCTTTTCCACCGACTCCAGAACAGCACATACCTGCTGCAGGAATGCAGACCATTCACCTGAGCTCAGATACGCCAAACGCTCAACTACAAACACAGAGGGAGAAGGAGCCAAGGACAGACAATCAGTAATTAGCATGCAACCTGGGACTTCATAGCAAAGTCCTAGAAAAAAGGAGTTATAGATTTGCCTATAAAGATTTACTAGGAACTCAAATGCAAATGTTACATACTCAGCAAAAATAACAGTAGCAAAGTTTACCTGAATATGCTGATATACACAGTGTTTTGGAGTCAAATCGGACAGGAGCAGTTTTCAGAATCTGAGAAAATAAGACAAATAGCTGGAGTTTTGCTTTTCTATCAGTTGAGATTTTCAAGTCTCCCACAGCTTTAAACTTTGTACTCACCTTTGGGTTGTCCATAATAGGAGTCACAGTCAGATCTGATTCTGTGTATAAGAGCTCTTTAATGCAGGCACCTGCATCATTCTGCAAATCTTCCAGTGTACTGCTGTCCTGAGATACACACCACACCACATTCAGGGAACTATATATTATGTACTGAAAAAACAGAAGTCGGATATGCAAGTGGCTTCAAACCCTTGTCCTGGGGTTTAGATTTAGTGGTTTTTCCTTGCACACACAATGTATACGGTATATAAAGTAATTGTAGCAGATACAGGTTCCTTAATTAACCAGCATATGGAGTTGTGGTACCATGATAAAACAAATATCCAGGTACTAAACAGAAATTAAAGGTGAGAATCTTAAATACATAGACAACAAATTTAGTGTCATGTGTGTTGGGCGTTTCATGTTTCATATCTCACTTGTGTCTTGATTTCTCTGTTCTCAATCTCTTTGGAAGTGCTGCTTGTTCTTGGAGTTGGACGTGAACTGTCATAACACATGTAGAATAAAAATTATATATTTTTTTAAATGTGAAAGCATGTTTAATTAATATTCTATGAATCTGAAATATAGCTATATCATTTGCATTGACATTTTGCATTCTAGTACTCTCTGATAATTATGATCCTCAGTACGAATGAGTTCACAAAAACAGACATACCTGAGAAGGAAAATAGACTCTTTGGCATCTGTGTCCAATACAGATTTGGGTCTAAACTCAGTCACATTGTCTACAATAGGAAAGATAAAATCATATTTATGTACAGCAACAAAGTGGAAAACATAATCAAGCAATTAAAAAGAAGTCAGTCATTCATATGCAGACAGACAACAAATAAATATCCTTTTAAAAACTGACACTTTCACAGTGCCCTCCAGAATTATTAGCACCCTTCATAAAAGGAGCAAAAATGATTATAGAAAATGAACAGTATTACCAACAATAATTCAAATTTTCTACTCAAACAAAATAAGTGACTATTTATCTATACTATTTACTATAAATACTATTTATTTATTTTCTGAATAAAATTCCCATTAGAAATACTTTTTTCAAGTAATAGTATGCTCTCTCAAAAATATATATGACAAAATTATTAACATCCCTAAGGAATATCATGAAGACTAATGGCATCATGAACTCTGCAAAGTGCCACAATATTTGAGCTCAAAACCTGCCAATAATTTTGAAACCAGTGTTTTGTATTTAAAAAAAAAAAGGATTACTTAAAAATTGTCCCACCCCCCCCCAAACAATTTAACAACTGAATTTCTCTGTATGTTTGAGCTCAGCATATCATTTATTGCATGTGAAATTCTTTTTATACATTAATTTGTGCTCATTTTCATGAATAATTACATTGCTACAAAATCAAGTACCGTTTTTTTTTTTGCAAAGAGTCTACTCAATATTTCCAGAAGGACAAACTTGCGCTCATGTTCCACCATCAGCCTTAACTCCTAACTAATCTGGAATAGGGATGAGTTTTCAGTGTTCATCATGTTCTAATGTTGCCTTGTGTCAATAATACATCATTTACACAAAATCACATAATCTCTTTCCTCCTCTGTTGTAACATCTGCAGCGTAATCCATGAGTGTGTGAGTACGTGCAAGCACTCATGTGCAACAAGGCAATATTTTGAAATCCCCCTAGAAACAAGTGACACAGTAGATATGTGCTCAGGACAGCACACACAACTGCGTTCAGACAACGTTACAGTGCACTATACTCTGATCATACTGTGCACATTACCATCTTAAACACACGTTCAATTATAAATAAAATACTCTGGATCTTTCCTTACGCTGTGCATGCATACACATACAGTATGAACATGTAACACATACTCGCAATGCAGGTATAGCTATCATGGAAGTTGAGTAGTTTGCATGCAGTCTCAGGCCTGCTGATTTACCTAATGTGAAGGACTTGCTGAAGTGTGGATTACTGGGACCAGTGGCCACTGTCTGGGCTTCGGCTACTGTTTCAGAAAGACCTGACTCCAATTGTACACTGAACGTCACACACAGACACAGACACATATACAGACACACACACACACAGTTAATGTGAATGTTTCAATTCATCTATCTTCCATTTGAACACTGTCTGATGAAAATGGGAAAAATTCGATTGATTTCAAGTAAAAGAAATTTTTATTTTTGCAATATGCTAAGGTTTGCCATCACAACAGATTTAGGAACTGATAGAAATAACAGAATTCTCTGATTTATGATCCGCATATTTGATTTGGCATAGGTTTTGCCCTTCCTGACGCAACCCTCCCCGATCTATCCGGACTTGGGACCATCTTTAAGAATGCACTGGCTTGTGCAACGGGGAGTGCGGAAGAGAGGTGAAGAAAAGAGTGCAGGCAGGGTGGAGTGGGTGGAGAAGAGTGTCAGGAGTGATTTGCAACAGAAGGGTACCAGCAAGAGTGAAAGGGAAGGTGTACAAGATGGTAGTGAGACCAGTCATGTTATATGGATTGGAGACTGTGGCACTGATGAAAAAACAGGAGGCGGAGCTGGAGACAGCAGAGTTAAAGATGCTAAGATTTGTGTTGGAAGTGACGAAGATGGACAAGATTAAGAACAAGTATATTAGCAGGACAGCCCAGGTTGGATGGTTTGGAAACAAAGCAAGAGAGATGAGACTGAGTTGGTATGGACATGTGTGGAGCAGAGATGCAGAGTATATTGGGAGAAGAATGTTAAAGATGGAGCTGCCAGGCAAGTGGAAAAGAGGAAGGCCAAAGGGGAGGTTTATGGATGTGGTGAGAGAGGACATGCAGGTGGTTGGCGTGACAGAGGAAGATGCTGAAGACAGGATGAGATGGAAACGGATGATCCGCTGTGGCGATCCCTAACAGGAGCCGCCAGAAGAAGAAGAAGAAGAAGAAGAAGAGAATTCTATTATGTTAGGCTGTTGGGTAACAACAACCTGTGTTATGATCTACTCTGCTGAATACACCCAGGCCCAAACTATAAATCTAGATGATTACTAACGTACATTGAAGTCATAGCAATACATCATGAAATGTAGCTGTTGCAGGCTGTTGCTGGAATACTGGGATGTCCTGATGTCTTTATGGCTTCACAATTTTTTTATAATGGCTAGAAACATGTGTTTAATGGTTCTTTCAGACACTATGCTTATGGTTCCATTCAGACAGTAAGGCTGTAGTAGTGCAGCAGTTAAAACCCTGCGCAGGTTTTAACAAGAGTAGGCAAATAGTTAAGGACCAATGCCACAGTTTGGCCCTTGACCAAAAATCTCAGGAAAAAAAAAAAATTATACTGTACTTTTACTTATCACTGTGATGGTACAATCTAGGATACATCTTTGGTGCTTCTAATAGGCATCTTTTACCTGTTAATCTGTATCTTTCACCTGGAAACATGTACTGTATATAGTGTACCTTTAAAATGATTTACAGTATAAGTGAACCGCAATTACCTTTTAGAGTACAGCTTTAAAGGTAACTTACATCCACCTTTCTAGGTAAAAGATACATTATATCTGCAAAAGTCCGTCGACAACTGACTATCATACCCATATGTGCTTGTTGAACATCTGATTGCAAAGTTGTTCCCCCTTTGCTGTTCTGGGAAGGTTTTCCACTAGATTTTGGAGCATGGCTGTAGGAATCTCCCATTCAGTCACAAGAGCATTAGTGAGATCAGGCCTCTGTTGTTGGGCGAGGAGGCCTGGGGTGCAGCCAGTGTTCCAGTTCATCCATAAGGTGTTCAGTTGGGTAAAGGGTCAGGGCTATGTTCTGTCAAACCATGTCTTTATGGAGCTTGCTTTGTACACAGGGGCACTGTCATGCTGGAACAGGTTTGGGTTAATCCCAAATTCCAGTGAAGGGAAATCTTATTGCTACAGCATAGACAAGACATTCTAGATAATTGTGTGCTTCACACTTTGTGACAACAGTTTGGAGAAGTTCCACATATAGGGGTGTGATGGTCAGGTGTCCAAATAATAAAAGAGCATCTCGATATGCAAAGAGAAAAGTTCTTTTGTAGCAAAACAATGATCCATAAAGGCTCTTTCATTCTTATGAATGGACAATGCAAAAACTTCTGAAATGTAAAATGTACCAAATTGCATGCTGATTTAAACAAAAAAAGAACATTACAGCATTTAAGATGTGTTTTAATGCTTTGGTATAGGAGACAGACACATGTGGTTAGAAATACCAAGAAAGAGGGTAAAAGAGAGTAATTTCCCTAAAGGAAGAGAGAGTAAATAGTACAATGAAGCATGACACTGTGACAGCGATGACAATTACCTGTGTGAGGTATTTTCATCTGCATTGCCCCTTGAGGAAACATCCACTGAAAATGCTCCCTTCCAAAATGGGTGCAGCAATAACTGTTCCCAGTTTAGCCTGTACAGAATATAGGACAGTAATATCGTTAAGTGTCTTCTTCTAAAGCTCACAAGTGTTAAGACTGGTGTGGGAAAGGACACATACTTTACTACAGGTCAGATTTAATGCCATTCTAATCTCTATTAAAACAGAGTAAGAGCACTAAAATTGATTGATTCAATGAAGGGAGAAAATTAGTAGAATACTATGCAATTTTTACTTTGTGGTGAGATACAAGGGCACACAGGGATACGGAAAAGAAAAAAATGAATATTATTTGGAAATAGGAACAAGAAAAAAGGGGAACCTACACACATCCACAGCAGCAGTGTAAACATGTTATATGTGCAGATATGCATGTATATGCAAGATGAACCTGTTCAAAGGATCTTTCTGCAGCAGACCCAGTATAAGGCTCTGGAACTCAGGACTACATTTTAGACAGCTGGGACCTTGAAAAATAAGCACATTGGTGCATTAGAGATTTAGATTCAAATCTAAAAGTGGAATTACTATAAGTTTGACAACAGCTACTTATCAACCTTTTTGCACCAGAGGTGGAGGATCTTCATGTAAAATGAGCTCAACCAAATCACTGAATGTCTCTGAGAAGAACGGTGGCTTTCCTAAATAAAGAATGAAACAGTTTTACAGCACTACTATGAATGATGGAGGTTGTTTTAACAGTCAGGAATTATTTCTTCTTGGATTCTTCTTACATCATACAGAAAGAAAGCTTTCACTGTAAACGATGACTACTGTCCTTTACGCAACTCGCACTGAAGTCATTTAAACATTAAAGCAGAAAGAACCCATTCAAAATGTTCTGACCTGTAAACATCTCACAGAGGATGCAGCCCAATCCCCACAGATCACTGGAGATGCTTGTGCTCTCTCCTCTCAGCACCTCTGGAGCACAGTACAGTGGAGAGCCTGAAAAGAGCCAGATCAAAACACTATGAGGATAATATGTGTGTTTACAAATAAAACTGTTAGGAAAGAACTGTAGTAGTTTATGTTTCACCAGACAAGTATGACTTACTATGAAAATTAACTGTAAAGGAATCTACTAGCCATGTCCCATCAAAGAGTTAAAAGTGTGACTTGGCACAGTAACAAGAAACAGTAACATGTTTAAATGCTAAGTGATAACCTTGGGTTCGGTTTTGAATATTTTTTCGAGGTGTAACACTCTCTTTGTTGTCTCCTCCCTCTTCTGACATCACGAGAGCAAAAAACTCTTCTAGGTTCTCTCCTTGTGCTTTGGCCAGACAGAAATTAGAGTACTTCAGAGTACCTGGACCATCCAGTAAAATCTGCAGGCAAACACTCATGTTTAGAGTTCAGAGTAATCAAACTCATTCTTATAGTCACAAAAACATGTAAACTAGGCATTGGACTTTCTATATTCTTAATTGATTTTATACAGCCATGAACACAATTCTCTTTATGTAACATTATGCCAGATGTATAGAGATGTACCTTAGCAGGGCTGACATCAGAGAACACTATGCCAGAGTCATGGATGTACTTGAGACCTTTAAGTAAGTCCATAGCAAACTCTCGCACAACATCATCAGACAAGCATTCATCTTGGGAAATAACTGCCTCTAGTGATCCTCCTACAGAAATATGATATCCAGATTTCAATACTAAGTGTTTTACCTGTTTAAAGACCAACTATTACTTGTTACTAATAAGTAAATTTAAAACAACCTGCAGGTGACAAACAACAGAACAAAAGCAGCATTTGCTGAACTCAGTGTGTGCAAGGGAGCAGTTCAGACTATTAAGAATATCAGTCTGATCATTTGTGAGTAATCCATATCCGAGTAAATCAAATACAATACGTTTTCAAAGCCCTTACCTGTGCACAGCTCCACCACCAGCCAGAGATGATTACTAGTCTCATACCACTCATAGAAAGAGACCACATTACCATGCTTCATGTCATGCGTAAGTCGTACCTGTTAATACAGTGAAGACAACTTCTATCTGTATAGCACCATTAAAACATGTCAAATCAAAGATAAGATCCAGGAAGAAAGCAATGGATTTGGTATATACCATAAATATTACAATACGTGTGAACTCAAACACCAAGAAATGACCAAAGCTTAATATTTATATATTGGTCTAATTCAGAGTGATTTTCAAGAATATTTTCTAGTTTACTCACATGGTTTGTCAACTCAGGCCTCTTGGATTTCTCACTACAGATAACTGCTACAAAATGGATGCTACCTTTCCTCCTGCCCTTGTAAACCACCGACCTGCTTCCTCTTCCAATTTCTTCATACAAAATGAAGTTTTCCATCTGAGATTTTCACTAGAGAGATTATTTGTTTGATATTGATTTACAGCAAAACACTGGTTACCCAATCAGTTTTGTTTACACACATAGCTACTTGTTCCCGTGCTGTGGTAAATATACAAATACATGAGCAAAGAACTACACTGACACTATAATGTACTCCCCTGAAGCTAGCAAGCTAGTTAGATTCGCCAACGACTACTTACAATGCCAGCCAACTGCAAGGAGAACTTTAAATTAAATAGCAGAACTCCTTTAAAGTCAGTAACATGAATAAGACCGGGAGAAAATAATTAACCTAAAATATTCTGAATTTTTCCATAAAAATGTGCAGTAACCCGAGCAATTCAAATCCAAAACTAGAGTTTAATAAACCGCGCGAGCACCAACAGCTGTCAAACGGAAACAAAGCTGGACCGATTCACTTTCGAATCTGGGTTATCTACTTCAATAGAAGTAACAGGTCTTTTCAAAATCCATGTTGTTTTTAATATTTGAGTGCTAGGCTTGTTCATTAGATTAAAAATACAATCATGCATGTTTAGAAATTCGACAAACTTTTTTGTAATATTATTTTTGCTTTTTTTCGCAATGTTCATGCACCCCCTACTATTGAGACGTCCCTTCGTTGCTAGGTTACCGCTGAGCACGCGGTTACAACAAGTAATGAAAGACAAACGGACACAACGGATCATTTTGCATGAGCGGAAAGACGAGTAAAGCACCAGTAAAGAATAGATTAACTAACGTCAAAATTTCTTCCTCTTCTTCTTCTTCTTCTTCTTCTTCTTCTTCTTCTATAACTGTTTGTCTGTCAGTGCAGTAATACCGTCCAGTCAGAGGAGACACCGTCACTTTTCTCAAGGAGCCTGTCATAGTCCACATTAAATATTCTTCCCATGTCGTTTTAAAATATGTTTAATAAGCAATAAAGCTACTGAACCTATTTCTATCATGGTCTACTGTTTAAATACAATGAGATATAATGTGTAATGTGACACTAGATAAATAATAATGAAATGTCACTAAATATTTATTAGTATAGGGGTTTTTTTTTCTGAGCCCCGTCTTTAATGACTCCAATGAGGAACAGTCACCTGATCATCCACCACTGCAGATTCTTTTGAAAAAATTTATATATATATATATATATATAGTTAGCAGA
>JAOTRR010000051.1:23241986-23255468 GCA_028570945.1 Gogo arcuatus
TTTCATAGTTTTGATGTCTTCAGTATTGTTCTACAATGTAGAAAATAGTCAACATCCTGAAAACCATATGAGGAGGTGTGTCCAGACTTTTGACTGGTACTGTCTATTGTTAATCCTTGTCTCACTGTTTTCCCTTGGTGAAGTAACACTTGTCTTCCTTCTCTCATTTGTTCCTTCAGTTCAGAAGACTCAAACAAGATGCCTGGTACTCCTGGCACACCTGGTTCTCACGACCTGGAGGCAGCGCTACGACGGCTCTCCCTTCGCCGTGACAACTACCTGAGTGAGCAGCGCTTTTTTGAGGAGGAGAGAGAACGCAAGCTGCTGGCACTAGCCGAGGAGAAAAGAGAGCCATGTGGAGACAGTGATGGAGAAGGAGGAAGCTCACTCACACATGCAGACAGCATCCTATCTATGGGCACTCTGCATTCGGTCTACTCTGTGTACAGCAGTCGCTCCTACCTGCCTGAGAAGCTGCAGATCGTCAAGCCTTTGGAAGGTGACCAGAACAAAGGCAGGCCACTGGCCCTGCATCTCTTAGACACACTCTGGGCTCTAATACACCAGCACTCAGACGACTTCTCCACACAGCACTCATTCTATTTCAGACACGCACAGCCGCGCTGCTGGTTCGAGATTTAGCCACACTCTGTGTAAATGCACACACTATTATATGGCTTTCTGTCTGTAGCATGTGTGGCAGTGTGCAATATAGAGATAAACTGCACTTTATAGCTTTCATTATGATTTTTTATTTTTTTTTAATCATAGATAGTGAAGGATCTAATATATTTGACTCCATGTAAATCCTTGTTAGTTGATGGGTGTGTTTGTCTTTAACTCATGCTATAGTTTCTTATAAAATCCAGTAATACATCAGTGCTTAAGAGAACAGGAGAATTATGCCACATATCAAATTCAGCTCACTACTCCCACCTGCTGGTAGTTTTATTCCATCTTCATCCTCTCCCTTGAAGTAAAAGCAATTATGAATCAAGATAAAGATAGTAGTGTATTTAAGTGTAATTGAGTCAAATGAAAACCTTAAACCGTTTTAGAGGAGTCCAGATACTCGTTAAGCGCTGGAGAACTTTTGTTAAATGAAACGGACATTATGTAGAAAAATGATGCACTTTTGTGACACCTATCTGCAATAAAAAAAGCAAAATAAAATAATAATGTTGTCATTTGACTCATCCACACAATAGTATTCAGCATGACTTTGCTCTCTGGTTGGTTAGGTACAGTACACGTTTTTTTTTTTTTTTTCCATTTTCCTCCTGTTTTCTTCTATATTGTTTAATCCTTTAGTCACTTTTCAGTTTTCAGTTTAACCACCATAAACTCTTACCTTGTATTTGTCTGTTTTTAAATTATTCAATAAATTCTACTCTTACTTTCTCACATTCCTCCTCTTCTCTCTTTTTTTCCCCCCTGCACACTCTATTCCCTAACCCTCAGAGCAATGCATGCATGATCAAAACAGCACCAGGTTTGACAATCTATGGCACTTCACATTGCTTAGATGAATAATATAAAATACCATTGATTTGTGTCCCTTTATAAGTAGCAATAGATATTAGATTATGTTCAGTTGTAGTTTAATGTATATGTAATTTAGATCAAATAGTGTTTCAGTAAACTGATGTTCTTTCTGATTAAGGAAGAGTTTTTTCCCCCCTATTTTTAGATCGGTTCTAAAAGTAAGCAGCCAAAATGTCCCTGGGTTTCGCTGATTTCTTAAATCAAATGCACAAACTCTGCTAGCTGTCCTGGGATTCCTTTCATCTCCCATTACGTGCACAGCAGAGGCTGCGTACGTCACCCAAAAGTCTGTTCAAAGACAATTACAGAATTTCCAGAGGTTAGTCATTATGGAGATTAAAAGTGTAATATCCTGTTGTTTTATGCAGTGTTATGGGATATTTAGAGAAGGAAATTAGCCTGCCGTTAATCTAACAATTTCTCATGTCCTAATCATGTTTGTAATTTTTGACCATTTCTTAAAGACCTGTTTTTTTAATTAGTTTTTTATTGCTCTTTTTATTAATCTTTATTGCTCAGACATTTGTGAAACAATTTACCAATCGTGAGCCAGTTCCTTATAAACGTTAAAGTCTCTTGTGTCACACATCACAATATTTTCTAATCTTTTGAAGCATATCTTTCCTATAATCAGGATATGGGTGTAGATATTATTCTCAGGACGTGTATGCTCAGCATTTGACCTGTTCCTACATGTAGGTAGTGTTCATCAGTGTCACTTACTGTTGCATTACTTTAAAGTAAATTCTGTTCAACCTTTACCTTTCTGAATCAATATCAGCAAGGCTAATTATGATTCCTCTTCCTACTGAAATCTGTTCACGTCACACAGCCATGAAGTACAGTACTACACTTTTACAGGCTTCTGTCTGATCTCTGCTGTGTCTCTGTGATTTCTCTCTCAGGGTCAGCGACTCTACATGCATGGCAGCAGCTGGCCCAGCCCAACCTTGGTGGCATTCTGGATGCTCGGCCGGGGGTAGTGACCAAGGGCTTCCGCCATCTCCAGCTTGACTTCGAGGAGGTCTATAAGTTCTCAGACTTGGAGGAAGATGAGCCAGGAGAGCATGAGAACTCTCAGCCCCCTCTCTCTACTTCAGGCCTGGGCTCGCTGCCCTGTTCACTGAGCTCCAACCTCCATCAGCAGGGGGAGCAGCACCGAGGAAAGAGACGGGGGGCAGAGCCAGAGCTTCAGGAGACGGAAGGGGATGCACAGGATGGGAAAGAGGAGATGGCATCTGGTGAGGGAGTATCTTCATGTTGACCCGAGGGTTGACCACAAACCACACCCAGCCAAACCCAGTGGAATGTAGCAGCATGCTAGGAACGTTTGCCTGTTTGTCACGTGTCTCATGTCTGTGATCCCTCTCCTGTTACACAGCGTACAGTGAGCTCACAACTACCTCATCCCTGCCTTCCGTGTGCTGTCGCAGTGGTTTTGAGTATAGTGACTTTTTTTTTTTGTTGTTAAATATGTACTTTGTTTTCATGTATAAATCATCTCAGTCTTCTCTTTGTGCTGTGAAATGAGAATGGGGTCTGTGAAAAAACATTTAAACGAACATATTCTAAGCCACCTTCATTTGGGGGACTAATTACGCTTCCAGTCTTGTGTATTGATTTACCACATATTATAGTTTAGTGATGGTAATGTGAGAGATGTTACTGCAGATGGTTATTAGTTTATTATACAAGTTGTGCCACTGGTACCATGAAATATTCATTTCATTCTCATTTCCTGCACCCATCTGATTAATTTACTATCGACGTAAATTCCTTTTTCCCCTTATTCAGTGATGTGCTTCACTTTGACAGCATTATGCCAGGATCAGACTGCACAATATTTGTCTTTTATGATGGTCACCATTTCAGATTAGACAATCATAGTGCCATAACGTCTTGCCGTGTCTTGGTCGGGAGACTGGCAACACTACAAGTTTGACCCTGACTAATCATGGAAGTTTGTCGGCCATGACAAAATCATTTCAAAATCAGGCTGAATTCGTGTAGTCTGATCCCAGCATTACTGAGTGTGAATGTGACCCACGGGCTACACAGGAATCTGGCCTCAGCAGTCTGTACCTGCTTCACAGCAATCCTTTTCGAGTCATCCGGTTAGTCAAAGCTACTTTGCTCTTTCCGAGAACTAAAGGGACACACACAACCTGCTTAAAAGAGGCTACAGGATAGTGAAGGGCTACAGATTGAAGTTATCATGAGCGTGAGCGTGTTATGCAACCAGACATGCATACTCGCACACTCCCCTAAGTGAACATGGCTAGCATCCAGGGAAAGGTCATGGAGTAAACCGTGTATGTTACAAGCTCAAGTGTCAATGTTCTATTAAAAACTGAATGCACTCTGATCATACTTGCTCTCATGACCGAGAGAGCTGAAACTTGTCAGTGGCCAATGGGTCACATTCATGCCCACTAACACACACACACACACACACACACACACACACACTATATAGTTTTGCATATTCGCTTTGTCTCGCAAGCATGCAGATGTAGATTTCTCTTTAGCAGTATTATTGTTCTGCTTTTTATCTGTATGTGATGAATTGAAAATCATACTTGTCTAATGATAATCCTGCTTCTTACCTGTGCTTCTGTCCTATTATGTGACTCTCTTTAAAACTGTATCAGAATAAATTTAAGCTTGGACTGTACTAATTACAAAAAAGGTTCACTGCAAGTATCTGACCAAATCTTTTTACTTCAAGTTTCAAAGTTTTCGTTCTTCACTCTCTAATAGTAGAGTCTATTAGAAGAGGTAGTGCATGTTTTAGTTTTTCAGTTTCTGATGCAGTTTTAAACCATTCTATTGTGCGTATGCGAGTGTGTGATTTTTTTTTTTTAGATGTGTACTAATGTATTTCTCTTGCTGTTCCCAGTGCATTTTCCTGGTAAATGTATGTCTCACACAAACTCTACCTACACCTTTACTACCTGCCGGATACTCCACCCCTCTGATGAGCTGACCAGAGTCACTCCCAGGTGAGCGCCGCACAGCTTTTTATCACCACTAGAGGGTGCTTAAGACTCAACATTCCTTTTAGTCATACCTGCCAGTTGGTGGTTTTCATTTTGTTGCTTTTTAACACAGATAGACCACCTGTAAATTATTCTAGCTCCCTGTGTTTTTCTCCCACCTTCCCTGAGAAACGTCCAGCCCAAACTTCCTAATGTTTTTTTGACAAAAGTCCTAGCAGGAAAGACTTTTCTCTGTTTTTGCATGCACTAGAAGAAAATATTTCTTACAAATGATGGATGGTTTGGAATAGTTTCTCACTTCATTTACTTTCTCAGCCTAATGAAGGACAATCTCCCAGGGATTAAAACATGAAGTCAAAGTGATGCAAGCTAGAGCACCAATTTTTAATCAAAAGAAGCCATGCAATCCCACGGACTGATGAACTTGACTGACAGTTATGACAGCAATGGTCTGTGAAAGACCCACCTTATATTAGCTTATACCCTACATGAGTGCAGGTTTCTATAAATGAATTTATGATCCAATAATACATATCACAGAACACATCAGGATTTGTAGCTGCTGGAAAACCACTCATTCCATGCAAATTTATAGCTACACTGATGAGTTTTATTAGAAAAGAGGCACATTTAATATTTTATTACACATACTGCCTTGAAAAGTGAATTCTGTACAGAGGTATAGATTGTTTTACTATAGATGTTTCCCTCTTAATTTCATAGTACACACATAAAAACAGTGAGGAGTTTTAAATGTTTAGTGTGATCAGAGAGTTACCCGGATGTGTCTTGTAGCAGCCACACAATATATACGATTGACTCTCCGCAGATCATGTGATGATGATGAGGAGGAGGAGGAGGAGGAGGAAGCAGCACTTTACCATGTTGTTCTGGGGCCAGGCTTAGAGCAGGTTCTCTGAGCCACACCCACTCAGGGTGAGAGGTGGTCACATGGTACCAGCGTGATAGGCCACAGACATGTTCACATGCCTTTCTAACCAAAATTAACCAGACTAACTGTTTTAGAGGAGGTGCCTGTAACTTCTTTTTCATCTTTGAGTGGCAGAGTATAGGTTACATGCGACGCTGCCAGTGTGGTTAAAACTAGTTTCCCAGCCTAGTGTTACGCTCGTCATTATTTTGACTAACGTGTTTGAGATTATAAGCATTGTCTTAAAGACCGCACAACAATGAGTTATGCATGGCTCCTGTGTGAAAATGTTTAAATTACTGCCAGTAACATGTTTCTGGGTGAAGAACATGAATCCTGAGGTACAAATGTAAGGTGTTTTTTTGTTTGTTTGTTTGTTTTGTCAGTGTGATGGCAGCAGGTCCCTCCCTGGGCCCCTGTGTGAAGAGCATCAGTAGTGTGCACTCTACTCCAGCCTCCACCCCCTGCACGCCACGCCGTCTCAGCTTGGCTGAGAGCTTCACTAATCTGCGGGAGCACACCAAGACCACCAGCACCTCTCTGGGCCTGGTGCGCCTCCTACAGGAGCATGGGATTTCTGCAGCTGTCTATAACCCTCACAGCTGGGACCGGGCTGAAAAAACACCTAACAAATCGCAATCTTTTTCAAGAACATTCCCCACTGCCCCAGGCCCAGACACGATGCCCTCAACACCCCCAAACACCCCCACCCAATCCAAACTCAGCAGCCCTGTGTTGCCTATGGACTTCAGCCCCTCTGACCCACCTTATGAGAACTTCCTCGCTTCACGACCCGCCAGTTCCATTCTGAAGGAGATGCGGGGAGCAGAGGCCAAGCTGTGCATGGATTCCCAGTGCCAGACAGAGATGAGCATACACAATCTCCGGCTTGTGGACAAGGTGAAGCGCTTCAGCCTCCGCCCAAGAGCAGCGACTCCAGGTCCTGGGCTTGGTTTAGCCACGCCTTCTTTCGGGACCCAGCCTGGGCTGCCCAGCCCCATAGCAGGACTGACCGGGATTCGGAGAAACCGAAGTTACCCAGTTATGGTAGGGGCCAGTATGGCGATGAAGGGATTGGGGCCACCTAGTGAAGACTTGCTCCTGCCCCCCAAACCGCCTACACAGTCTAGCCTCAGTGAGGAGTGAGCATTGCCTCTGTCAATCGTTCTCTGTATATACATTAATAAAATTACATTATTCTCATGACGGATCGACTGTGCCTGTAAAAGAGATTTGTATAGATTATTTTGTACAGCAGCTGTAACTGTAATACCATTTTATTACTATTTTGTCACACATACAGTGCAATTCTGCCAGAGAGACCACAGTATGTCTGATTCTTTAATCCCCTACTGTATAAGTTATGGAATAACTGCACTTCTGCATTACAAGAAAATGTAGCATAAGGCCTGTTTGTACGCACTTTTTGATTTTGACTACTTTGGCATAACTGTGCTAAAAGACCATAACCCTGTAATCTTGTGTTTTGGCTAATGTGGTGATCTTGAGTCCAAAGCACCTCTGGTTGTTTTTTTTGTATGAAAAACTGAAACACTAATAGCATCCTTATGCTAATCCTAGACAGAACAATAGTGTGTTAGCGTCCAGTTAATGTGATTGATTTCAACCCTTTCTGTGCCCTCAAAACAATCTCATTAAACTATTAATACCCTTTAAAAAAAGCATAGTTTTACTTTTCCACACCATTCATTATCCCTGTAATTGCCTCCAATATCCCTATATAGCTGTGTATCCACAGCATATGAAACCCCTCAAATGGTTTGTTGTATAATGCATATTGCAATGTAATAAACATATGAATCAATGGCGCTTCAAATGGGCGCTGTTAGGAAATCTCTAGTAGCACAAATAAGGGCACACACTGTACTGTAATTTATCTGAGTCCAGAGTTGTGGTAAAGAGCTGTAAGGATTCAGAGACTGGTGTTTCAGTCCTTGTTCTGTTGGTGTGTGTTTTGGGGTGGGGAGGGACCAATGTTATTTAAGTGTAAGGCTGTGTGTGTGTTTTAAATAAATGCAATTGATTAACTAGGTATAAAATAGTCAAAGGCAGAATATTTACAACCTCCTGAATAATAAGTGTCCAGTTCTTCTGATAGAAACAGTGTAACTCTGCAGATGCTTCGGAAGCCTCTGGCCAGTATTATGTTCTATTTTAAAGCTGTAGTGTGTGTATTTTTGGTGAGAGGTCATTTCTCTCCAAAGACTGAACTGTATGCTTTAAATGCATTGTGTGAGTTTGTCCTTTGACAGCAATATCATAGTGCCTGATGTAAATAATTTATTATTTAATCCTATTTTGCATTACTTCCATTCTGAAGACTTTGCCTCAGTATATGCTGGTGTTAACACTGTAACTAAGGTATTGCTGTTGCCCTAACAGGAAGGGTTTTAATGCAGTTTTGAATATAATATATGAAGGATGTCTTGATTCTCAAGAAATGATTTTGTCTAGAAAGCACATACAGCCATGCCTGTGGTCTGAACTATGCCTGTTTTTGTTTGTTTTTGTTTTTTTTGTAATCATGTTCTTAGTTGCATCATAAGGTTGTCTGTTAAAGAGGTGAATGCACTTGACCTCGAACTGAACATGTTAGTGTTGAATGTATTGCAGAATCAGAGGTGTTGTACATGACTCAACGTTCATTGCGGTTACTAGGTTTATTTCCTCAGACCACATAAAGGGAAGTTTTGCCACTAGTACACTGTAAATTGTAAAGATAGAAATGTTTTTATACAAAATGCCATAAATTACTGAATAAATGGAGGAAAGTGTGAGAAAGTGTCATTGTTTTCAGGAACTTTGAATGCAGAAAAGGTCATCAATAAATAAATTAAAACAATTGCGTCTTTATTGGTGTCATGTTAAAATATTCCTCACACTCAGGATATTGACATGTCTGAAGCAATCATTTTATTTGATGTTACAGGTATTCACAATCTCAGAGGACTCATTTGGTCTATCACTACTCTTTCTTTGGGGGGTGAGCTATGAGCCCTAATCTATATCCTACAGCAGAAGCTGATCTAAATCAGAGGCATAACATCGGCCTGTTCTCAGTGTTGGTCAGTTTTCTATTCACCGAGCACCAGGCTTGGGGAGTAACAGAATACATGGAGCAGTGTTACATAATTAGGATACAGAAAAGGATAACTGTATTCTGTTAAAGTTACAGGGGGAAAAAGACAATCAGATTACTATTACATTTAGTAAAAGTGGGGATTATTAACAGAATTACACTTCACAAGACTCGCACTACCACTCTGGTCTTGAGTGAAACCACAGCTAATTTTACAGTTGCCAAATCATTTTCATGGCCTCTAGTGGGGAAAAAAATTCTTTTACGGGGTGGAAATTTCACCCTTATTTTGTCGTTCAAGCATAAAAGGGCAACAACATCACAGCACAGTGCAAGTTATACCTTCCAGCTGTGAAAATGTTGTCATTCATCCAAGGACTTGACGTCTAATGTAATCCGAAAGTAACAAAGTAATCAAGTTATGTTGCTTTAATATTGTGATTAGGTTACTGAGTACGTTTTTAACAGGTCATTAGTAATTGTATTGGAATACATTTTTAGAATAACCCTCCTAATCCTGTTGAGCACTGGGAGTGCGTGTGTGAATGACGCATTCATTCTTTCTCCTGTCACTGAGCATTTTATTGTATCACTTCATGTTAGATTCCTTTGGGAAGAAAGGAAGATAGATGAGATATTCCTTCTGGATCAAGGCTCTGACCATCTAGTGATTATTACATGAATGAATACAGGGACAATTGTTAATAAATGAGTCAAAAATATACCAGTCAATACACCAGCAATTTCTCCTAAGTGCCAGTCCCTCTTCACAGCTCTCATTCATCCTCCTTTTTGTGTTCGATGAGTGGAGGCTTATGATCTGATAACACAAGAGTGATAAACACTAAGTAGCTTTTTATATATTCACAGTATAGTGTCATCCAATGTGAAGAGAGTTTATTCATGAGGAGATGCAATTACATGTACACAATTGGTGTGTTTATTTTCATATTGTAAACCTGACTATGTTTTAATACATGGGTGAAAACAATGAAAGTGCACCCTATGGATAACATGCTTCTTTATGCATTAAAAAAAAGATTTAAGATATGATCATAATTAGGGGTGGAAAATATTTGCTGCAAACACTTGAGTAATTGCATTTTGTTACTGTACATACTGTAAGTACTATTTTGTAAAATGTATCTGAAGTATTGTTGAAATTTAATACGAGTACTGTTACTCATAAATTTACAAGAGCAAAAACTCTGTTTTTACACATGTTCATTTTGACCTTTGAAGTAATTGTTAGAAATCTCAAATGCCATGAGATTTTTTTTTTTAATCTTTTACCAGTGATTCATAAAGGACAAGCTGTGTCCTTTGCCTACCTTCATAAAAACAAAATATCAGCCTCTAACTCGCCTTTAAATCTAAAGAAGTATGTTGAGGTAAATTAGCTTTAGGTTAGGTACATTTGCTGGCTAGATTTGATTTTGTTCTTAATGCCACTTTAGTATTCATTCCAGAGTCATTAAACAATAGCTAACCTGCAAACCACAGTCTTGGTTTGTCTGAATTAGCGGAATATCTATTTATTTATGTATTTATTTGATTTATTGTCTGATTAATTGACTGATTGATTCAATTAAATAATTAATAATAATTAGTACTTTTTTTTCTTTTGCTCCATATTTGACAGAATTTTGACAACATGCCCATACTGACTTAAGTTTCTCTGTAGTTTTTCCACCCTGGTAATAAGTTAGCAATTAAAATATAATACTGTACTTCTGTTTACTCACCTAGGCTCCAGGAAACCAAAAAGTTCAATGACAAGGGTGAAAGGGATAGCTTGGGATTTGATTCCTATTTGTTTTGATGCCTTAATGAGATCTCCAAGGAATTCACTGCCAAGTAGTCTTTATTGATGGCCTTATTTTCCTCCATCACACTGTTGCACTGAGTGAAACTGCTCTCCAGGATGTTAATGTGCTCATGGCGGTTTCTAGAGCATCTTAGATAATCAATCTGTTTCATACTAATCACAATGCTGGAAAGTAGTCGTATAAGGTGTCTTAGGGTGAGTACAGTCAGAGGCAGTGTCTGAATTGCTATGACACATCTAAGTGCCCTGGCAGCAGGCCTTTTCATGTCAGGATAAGTGCATGTGCATGCATGTGTTTGAGCATGTGTGGGTGTACGTGTGCTTGTCTGGGTTTATTGGTTCACTTTTTATTGTCTTAACAGAATGAAATCCCTCTCATTGAGGCACACCTGTGGCATAATGGTGCCTTTTATTCTCTATAAACTATTGCTCTCTCTCATTTGCCATCCCGCAATTCATCCATTATGTGCTAACTCAAGTGGTGTACATAATAGACAGCATGAGGTTATGTCCCAGTTTGTCTGTCTCCGGCTCTGCGCTTGTACAAGTAAAAGCAAGCCTTTTATTGCCTGCACTGAGCTTTCCCTAAGGCTATTAGGAGAGAGATTAGATTGCAGAAAGCCCTATACACTAGTGCTGCCACTTCAGATGATCAATAAGAGAATGTGTTTATGTGGCCATTAACTGTAAGCTCTCTCTCCCCTAAGCACTAAACAAATGGCCAGGCTGGTCTCAATTGTAATGTGGAGGATTTTAAACTTTCACTTCCGTCATGTTTTTCATGGCATTCCATAGTGGTTTGGCTCAAATCTCATTATTAAAGAAGTAATCAAGAATACCAAAGTGTCTCAGTCTTCATTGCAACCTTCTCTAGAGATATTAAAGCTTCTGCTTAAGCACACATGCTAAAAGGAGCTCATCTAATTAGTGTTTCCATGGCATCACATTTGCTTTTGAATAAATGTGTGATATAGTGCTACCCCTCTCCTTCTGTTTTGTCTAATGTATTATGTTTGAGTGTAACGGCATTATACAAACTTCTGGACAACAGAGCAAATATAGTTGGGTGAATGAGTTAAGGCAATGATTTATTCTCAAACATCTAACATATTCTTAATGCTAGAACAAAATCATATACACAAGAAAATAAATAAAACAGCCCACATTACCAGTCAGTCACTTTCCCTCGAAAATGTGAGTGCATGTAAAATCTGTATGAGTTACACATACATATTCATATATTGCATCATCTTCATTATACAAATTTACATCAGAAATAAGATGAAGAAAGGGCACTCCAACAATGACGTGATTGGCAGGGAAAAGAATTAAAATGGATCTCTCTGTAGACATGGTTGGTTGATTGGTTGGTTCCTTAAAAATGATAATTGGGTGATTGGATATTATGAAGAGTATTCATACTCCTCAGCGCTCCGACGGCCAAAATCCATCCAGCCCACGTAGTCTCTGTCCTTTATTCTGTGGTTGGAACTGCTGTTGACGGATGGGCTCCTGCGATATGAACCTGCGAGGAGGAGGTGGGGAAATCCTCTGGTTACAGGTTACAGGAAAAAGCAATGTATAACATTCCAAATTTGAAACATCAAAATGGCTATAGAACATCTAAATATGGTTTATGCAGAAAAATGCTAATGTGTAACAAGGAAGAAGTGTCATAAGTTCATTTAAGGTGCTGTAAGGTACTATCTGTTGCTCTGTTGGTATTAGTTTAATTCTCAAAGCATGACTATCATCAGAATATTTATAAATATGAAAGGTGAGTGTAGAAAAGGAAATGACACTACCTTACCTTTTCTGGAAATGAGTCTGGCCAGCAGTTCATTCAGCCTGCGCACAGTGTCCTCCTCCACATTCTCTTCTTGCGTTTTAGACAGTACGTTGAGATGGCCACTGGGGGGCACTGCACGGGTGTGGCATGTGTGTTCATCTACAGGCCCTCCATCCGACTGCCCTTCTTCCACTAAGTGTGTGGGGTGAGAGAAACAGCCGCTGCTGGAGAGAGCCACCAGCAGCACTAACACGGAGATTCCAGTGTTCATGCCTGAAGCACATACCCAGAGAAAATGTCATTTACAGGCAAGTGTTATAAATGTAATATTCCATTTCCCCTGAGCACTACAGCACCAAATGAGGTTTTGAATGTTTACATAACAACTTGACTCATTCATATGACATGAGCTGAAATATAACCTCAGAACTCTAACAATTAGATACAGACATAATAGGCAAATTATTTACGGAAATGTCAGTGCTTGAAATATGAATTAAATGGATTGACAGCTCTTAATATATGCTTTTGATGAGAACCCAGGCTATGTCCTTAAAGCCTAGCTTTTCTTTAATAAACCCATTAGATATTATTATTATTATTATTATTATTATTATTATTATTATTATTATTATTATTATTCTCTACTCAGTGTTTTGAACTCAAAGAGCACAGATAAAGCATAAGAAATTCTGCATTATAACAAAAAAATGTTTTTGCCTAGCACTGGAGAAATACAGAGGTTAGAAGAGAGACAGAGAGAAAAATATTCAAATAAAAGCAAGGGCTTTCTCAAAAAGAGTAGCTGAACACCAGTTGATTGGTATATGAGCCTTTCTATAATACCATTGTATAATAAACAATATATTTTATTCTTTGGATAATAATTGATATGATATATGAGGAAATTAGGTCATAACAATTAATATATGAGATTATAAATTAATATATGAGACTAATCATGTCCAATTGTAAAAACAAAATTAATCAATGCAAATTTTCTTTTTTATTGTATCAGCAAGAACTAAAAACTATTCAACACAATATTCTAAAGATAAAGAGAAAAGAAATACCTTGCACCGAGACTGTGCAGCAGAGAAGAGCAGCAGGCGAGACAGGAGACTGAGTGAGATGTGCTGTGCTGAACCAATATGAATGAGAAAAACTTCAGCACACTGTTCCCTTATATACCCTTCTGCAGGGGGATGGCTTTGTGTGGCCCACACAGCACCAACTGCACTAGTGTGTGTGTGTGTGTGTGTGTGTGTGTGTGTGTGTGTGTGTGTGTGT
>JAOTRR010000051.1:23283143-23297183 GCA_028570945.1 Gogo arcuatus
GTGCGAGAGTACATGTGACAAAAATAAAGGCTTCGGCCTTGGTTCTTCTTCTTTAAAAAAATGTGCTCCAATTGACTAGGTATCAAAAGTCAAATTGTTATGCACAGAAACAAAATTACTATTGTTCTTTGGTGTTGGTGTTGCTGAAAACTTGTTGAAATCTTGAAAAATATATGTTGAAAACTATTATGTGAATCACTATTCACAGCTACCACGTATTCAGTGAGTACGTGTGATGCATCAACAGTTTTTTAACTGTTTCTCTTTTTTTTTTATGTGTACATTTGAGTAACTTTGCCATTTCTGAATACTTTTGTGCCTAGAGCAAGTTCTGTAGCCATTCCTCTTATGATTCATGAGCCACTGGTCAATACATAATTCATAGCATGACATTACCAGTGGGTGGAATTTATATAGAGTCCTAGCACTTCTCATTCAACTGTTCCAGCCGCCTCGGCACTTGCAATTAATTTGGAGTCTTGAGAGTCCTATTAAATTCACTATTCACTCATATGTTTGGATGTCAATAAATGACAACATACAAAATGAACAAAATATTAACTATTAACTGTTAGAAACAAAATAACATCATCATTTCATATTATTCCTTATCTGGTATAACCCTTCTTATTATGAATTATTATAAGCTTATTCATTGGAGACATCATAAAGATCCTGAAGACGGACGGAGAGGTGAAGAGGAGGGGATGAATGTCTGAGAGAAGAGAATAAATACAGTTAAGAGTAAGTGATGTGAGTTTTCCATCTCTGATACTCTGGTCAGGTCAACACAAGGGACAAGAGTGCAGCAGAAATGGAAGCAGGAGATGTACAGTATGTGAATACTGAGGGTATTACTGCCATCTTGCAATATTCATGTTTTCTGGTTTGGGTCAGTTTGGCTGAAAAGGTTTTGGCCTATTTTTATTTTCGATTAAGCTGGTTTCTTTTGATAATTGACCCAGAACCTAATGCACCAACACTGAACAGATCAAATTGATTTCTACTCTTTGAGAAAATCTATTTCCTCCCATTCTGTATATTTGAATGACTGTATACATCACTTAATTGCATGCACCTATTGCATGATTTAACTTAAAATAGTTTCTTTACTCATAATAAATACATGACTTACTTCATTGATCATCGTTGTCAGAATGTTACTAATTGTATAAAAAGTTATAAAGTAGTAAAAGCTGGGAGTCTCTGTCGGCAGTTAAGTTCCTGCTCTGATAAATAGTTTACTCCTGTGCTACTCTTAGTATTCTGAAGAACGCGAATTGAAGGACATACAGTATATCTGTATGTGTAAGGAACAGGACATGACAGGATGTGCTGTTATCAACCCTGTGGTGATGTGATGTGTTACCACCCTGGAGTGGATTGTTTTCCTATAACAGCACATCCTGAGGTGTTTTATTCCTTTTACACCACAACAATTTGCCAATTTATTAATAAATGGCACATCATACTTTGTAAGTGTTTAGAGTTATATTTAGCGATGTGGGATGTCCTTGCAACAAGTTTCTGTTATAACTTACATTTGGTCATTATTATCTGTCAGGGTACAAGAAGATATGCATCAAGGCTTGCCTCTGCCTGTCTGGGCTAGAGCCTACAAAGCTCTTCTGTAAGTCACTCTGGATAAGGGCATCTGCTAAATGGCATAAATGTAAAGTGCAAATGTATACATTATAGCAGCTGCTGTATAAACAGTTGTTCCCTCTCCACCATCTCTTTTTTGTCTTTCTTTAAGTTAATAAGACAAAATAAATTGCAGCATATTATTTTACAGGGAACCATAAAGCACAAAGTCCTCTATCCTGAAGATGGTGGAAAACTTTCTGATTATTACAAACACCCAAGACTCCATCCATAAATTGTAAATAAATATGTCCTTTAAAAAAAACTTAATCATATCAATGACTATATGGTGGTTGTTGTTTTTTACATTAAGCAACATGTTTTAATCTGTTTATTATTAGTAATAGATTATAGTGGAGTGTCTGCCATACAGGTCCCTGTGATTTGAGCTGTTACAGAAACAATAACATATTAGAATGAGCGCATTAATATAAACCTGTGTCATGCATTCGCTGGATACCAACCAGAACTCTATTTCCCAGAATGCACCACAGCCTTCAAACATGGCTGACATGGACACACACACACACACACACACACACACACACACACACTCTTGCACGCTCACAGTCACCTGACTATTGATTACACACACCTGTTTGGAATTATGCTCACACCCTATTTAAGCAGCCTCCATACAAAGCCTGTTTGTGAAGTAAAGCTCTGTGTGCCTTTACCTGATTTACTGAACAGTTGTACTTTGTGATTGGTTTTTGATCTTGCTTTGCTTTTTTTGGATTTTGCTTGGTTCATATTGTTTGCTGTTTGCCTGACCTTTGCCTGTTTTTTGACATTGTTTCTTGCTTCACGTTTTGGACTCTCTGCTTAAGTTTTAATGAAACTTCTTAATGCAATTGCATTCAGTTACTGTCTGTATTCATGACAACCTGCCATCTGATCTTAGCTGCCACTCTTGTCACAGCTGCTATTACAGAAAATGAAATATTTTTTGTAATGTGGTATAAAGCATATTCACAAAATACATAAATACTTCACATTCTTATTTGCTATGTCCTACAAATGTTGCGTTAGATGAAGTTGGTAATATTGATTACTACTGATTGGACTATATAACACATTCTTACACACCACTTTTTAAATACTATAATACACACTCAATTATGAGCGTATAAGGAGCAAACAGGAATATATAACCGATATCACCTGGTAGCCATATGTTTCATGTACTTCCATCTGATCAAATTTCTTAGTTGTCCCCAAACTTTAGCTGAATATGATTTACACAGAGACAGTAGCTGTGGTAATTGAGTGATTCTGCTTGTCTCCAAGCAGCTATGTATTTAATGGAACACTTTCTCCTCAAGGCTAAGGCTGGGCTCTCTGTGATCAGTTGTTTCTGCTCTCACTGTGCCCTCTGAGCCCAATAAAAGCTTTGCATTTATTCCATTAAAACTTCCTTGTCTACTGCAAATACCAATCATTCAGTTTAATTGCCTGGACTGCATATTACAAGCTGTGCTTTTTGTTAACGTAACACACTAGTTGTACCTTAACAGATTTCATCACGTTTGATTACTTGACGATTTGAACTGTGTGTGTTAAAGCAGAGAAGACATTAAACTGTGCAATACTGCAGTCCTCCAAAACTGGATGACTGGATCTGGTTCCCTGCAGTGTATTTACAGTCATTATTTTAAACTCTACGCACTAAAGCGTTAGGAGAGCTGCCACTATCCCTCCTCTTTTCCCAGATGCCTGCTTCACATTTTCTAGTTTATGAAATCTTGACAGAGAGAAATGTATACACTGGTCCTAATCACAGTGGAAGTCTTTATTGCTTTTCAATTTCATACTTCATGTTATCAGAGCAAATAAACAAAGCAAAATCTGTAGTGTCTTGGAGTTCTGCCATGGCCAGACCAACATAGCTGGAAATGTCTGAACAAAATGATTCATACTGGTAGAATGCTCTAGTTCCCAATAGGGCTGAAGAAGTTGCAATATTATAGAGAATCCAAATAGCTAGATATGCACAAGCAATCAATCAGCTCTCTTCTGCTCAATCTCTATTTCTCTCCTGTCAGTTATTAGGACATTTTGAAGCTAGCTCAATTACAGTAATTTAAGTCATGGTGGAAAATTAACCCTGCTCTGGAGGGTGTTGCAGTGTTGCAGGAGGGCAACAGCAAAAGGACATATATTGTTATTCAGTGCTACTGTGATGTTACTCACATGCAGTTGTGAGAGAGTCATCAGGAAAAGTCCATTCAATTATCAGGGAAGTCAGTTGGGGGTGTGTCACATACAGAATTAAATATTATTTCTTTCAAAGCAGTAAACCATCAAAATTCAGAATTTCTGCTTTCTGCTGAAATTAAAATACTTTAAACTAATTAAAATTACATCCTACTACATATGCCATATCTTGCCATATCTGTATTTCACAACTCAGTGTCAGTGAGCATGTTCCTGTCTACCATGCTGTTAAACTGAGGCAACCTTGAATTATGCCTCTAAAGATACCAGTACTATTTTCTTTCTTTTTTTTCATTTGGACATTTTTATTTAAAAAATTAATAACATATGACTTGGATCTGAAGGCAAACACTGAAAGCCTTTTCCCACATGAACTTGGCAAATCTGTAGCACTTTAGTTATTATTGATAATTTATTAAAGGATACAGTGCAATTCTTTGGTAAATATAACCAGAGATAAAGATACTCCCAATCCTAAGCCACTTTGCACTGTTACTATTACCATTTGCACTATTTTTGCTTGTGTGGTTTTGTATGTGTTTTGTTTTTTTTAATTAATGCTTGTTTTGTTTTGTGTATTTATGTTTACACCAAGGGTCTAGGAGAAACGATATTTCAATCCCGTCTATGTCCTGTACATATGGCAGAATTGACAATAAAGTTGACTTGACTTTACTTGACTTGAGAATCATTATTGCATGATTTGCACCATATATCAATCAGGATATTGGGGTTCATTGTTTTATCTTAAATGTGAAAAAATATAAATAATCACAAGATTTTGTCTTAATCGTATCCAATTTCATACCGAATCCAAACAACTGACAAAGGGATTTTTCAAATATACAAATCTCTTTAAAGTTATAATGTTTGGTCTAGAATCTATGAATGTACTGAACTGCCGATCTCCTGTTTCACACACAACAGTCTATAGAGTTTACAAAGACGGGGGTGAAAAACAAAAAAACAGAAATCCAGTGAGCAGCAGTTCTGTGAGAGGAAATGCCTTGTTGATGAGAGAGATCAGAGCAGGATGGCCAGACTGGTTTGAGCTGACAGGACGTCTATAGTAACTCAAATAATCACAGCTGTGGTGAGCAGAAAAGCATCTCCGAACTCAACACATCAGATATTTTTTGAGGCAGATGAGCTGTACAACAGCCGAAGATCACACAGGGTGCCCCTCCTAAGAACAGGAATCTCAGTCTACAGTGGGCCCAGAGTTAAGACTGGAAAAAACACCGCCTGGTCTTTTAAAGTTGCTGGTGCTGGTATAATGTCAACTTGAATCTAAATTTTAAAATGTGTTTTGTGAATGGAAAGTTCAGAAAATAAGTTCCATGACTCCAATAAATAGCAAAAATATTATGCACATTCATAAGTCTATTTCTGAGTCTATTTCAAAAGTTGCATGATGCTGATAAAATAAATCTGTCTTTGGCCTGTGGGGTTTGTAGCGGTCTGTCCCTCGCAGCTGTCGCCATCTCGTGGTTGTTGTAAGAAGTTGCTTTTAAAACAAAATGGTGTCATGTTGTAGCGCTTCCACACCGACAGGCGGCGCTCATAGAAACGCTCTGCTCGTCAGCGGGAGACTCTGGGAAATTTTAATGGCGAAGTCCTGAGTAAAGGGAGATCTATTAATAGCGAATATAGATTAGTGATTCCTTTGTGGTTTCGTTATATAATCGTGAACGTAGTGAGTTACTAAGTAGTAACCGGTTGCTGTAATATATAAACATTTAAACCGCCTTTATCTTTCAAGAAATGGCCGAAACTAACTCTGGTAAGCTGTGTTTTTATCATTAGCTAGTGAGACGGTAGCCATTAGCTAAGTAGACCACAGGCTAAGTGTTCAGGTTGCTACATAATAGTAGTTGTATAAAGGTGTAAATGTGGCTAGCTATAAAGTTGACTCTGATGATGGTGTCGTTACTTTCTCCATGTAGAAACTGTACTCGGTTCTTGGAGAGTGTATGTTAGACATGAACGCTAGCATGGCAACTACAGCTAGCGGAGTAGCTAACCAGTCAAGCAATAGCCCCGGCCGTTAGCTTCAACCCTAATACTCAGAACCGCGTTAACTCATCCATTAGTCCTGTCATGTGCGACACTGTTTTAAATCATGCATTAGATTTTTTTTTTCTGTTTTGGAAAATATATGCATGTGGCCCAGATAGATGGTTAACCGGTTAGAAGGATAGCTCAAGGACGTGTAATTTCTTGTATCTTGTGTTGCTTGTATAGAGCGGCACGCCCACATCACACGCTACATCCACCTGCACCAGGAGTGCATTTCTCTCTTTCTAAGCAGTATAGTCAAATGATCTGGCTTAATGTTTTAGCACGTACAGGCTGCAACACAGCAGATCATTGACTGCAGATTGATTGATTGATTTGATTTTTCCCCCTCCACCAGACCAAGTCAGTGACATGAAACATGACAGCATTGTTTCCCCTGGGATTTCAGACCAGGAAAAGGAGATGGCTACAAATGCTTTTGAAGCGTTTAAGGTATGTATCTGTTTTTCACTCAGTGCAGCTGTTATTAAATATCATGATGCCCTCATTGAACTCCTTGAGAGTATACTTGGCCTGCGGGAGAATTAGCCGAGCTGGTATCTCAGTCAGGACGTGCTCAATTAAAATCAGAAACTTCTATTCATCCTTTGTTACCATTATTTATGATGTGTCCCAATGATCTCTATTGGGGCGTGTCATTGTTTCACTGTACATGCTGTAATTATTTGAAAACATAATGTCTCTTTTCATTGCTACACCGATGTTGTTCAGCTCGATTTTTATTTTTTCATTAATTTTCTCCCTAATCATGGTCAATTTCCACCCACCAGACAGCTCTCCCCTATCACATGACAGCTATCATGTGCCTCCTTCAAGGCACATGAAACCAGCCTACTGCATCTTTTTTAACTCCTGTCATGTGACATCAGGGGTGAAATAACACTTGGAGGAAAGCACTATACACCCACCTCCACACTCATGAGCTCACAGACTAGTTTCACTTATGATTGACAGGGGAGAGAGAGTATGCCACCCCTCCCTTGCTGAGAGCATGGCCAGGATTGCTGTGGCAACATTGTGATTCAAACTTGTGATCTCTGGATGATGGAGTGAATTTTCCATTACACCACTCAGGATTTCTCTCTTTAAAACCCTGTTATCTGTGCTCGCTACAGTGTTGTAGTGTGTGCACTGAGGATATTAAGACCTAGATGGTTATTGATTGGCCTGTTGACATTTGAGTATACTGTTAAATAACGTAGGAGCACTCCCACAATATGTTACACCACAGGTGAAAAATCTTGGTGTTTTGTTTGACCTCAGGTTTGATCAGCCAGGCAACTCTGTGGCAAAAAGTATTTTTAGCAGTTTGGAGTGATTTTCTGAAGTCATTTCTTTCTTTTCAGGACTTGCAAAAAGTTATTCATGTTTTATCTTATTTTGTTTAGATTATTGTAATTTGCTGTATCTTGGCATTAAAATGAAGATGCGAGATTACTCCTCATCACCAAGAAAAGAGACTATATCACCTTGATTTTGGCGTTCTTGAACTGGCTCCTTGTCCAATATGGAATCCAGTTTAACAGTTTTTATGGTTGTGTTTATACCTCTGATCTATTGTGCCACTGCTCTGCTCCCAGGTCTCTGAGGTCTTTAGTCCAGTTGTTATTATTAGCTTTTCCACAATCTTGGCTGAAACCCATGGTTGACCGTGCCTTCGCTGATGTTGTGGAACAGCCTTCCACTCCCATCAAATGTGCTCTCTTTCTCATTGCTTTTAAATCAAGACTAAAGACACACTTGTACAATTTAGCATTTTAATCTGTGTGGTTGTATCATATCTCTTTCTCCTTCAGGAATTTTTTTATATTTGTAGTGTGTTTATATCTATAGGGTTTTTTTTTTTTCCTTTATACCTATTTATTATATGGTGTTTAACCAAATTTTGTATTTTCCTATCAATATTTTATATGCTCTTAACTTTGTGCAACACTTTGGTCAACTTTTGTTGTTTCAAATGTGCTTTATAAATAAAATGTACTCATTTACTGTGTCTTGTAGCCAGGGCTGTAACCTGTAATTTAAAACATCTGATTTCTCTCTAGTCTGGAAACTATGACGATGCCCTAAAGCAGCTAGAAAGCCTCCAGGAGCTGAACAAAGATGACTACAAGATTGCCATGAACAAAGCTGTCACTGAGTTTTACAGAAGTGGCCAGACAACCTCGAGCACTTTGAAGCAAACTTTAATGTTGATAAAAAATCAGGTGAGAAAATGCTGTAATGAGCTGTGATACGTCTCTCATGTAGATAAATGTCGTGTTATTTATGCATGATCATTTTTTTTGTTTGTAGGTGCATTCTGCTGTGGAGGATATCGATGGTTTAGATGATGTTGAAAACAGCATTCTCTATTACAATCAAGCCATCATTCACTACCACATGCGGCAATACTCAGAAGCAATAGCCATTGGAGAGAAGCTCTACCAGTTTCTGGAACCTTTTGGTATGCTTTGAAATATCACAGAAAAGTTGATGGGAGCTTTAGACAGGGTTTACCATAATAAAATAAAAACACACACAGCTGCTATTTCTCCCCTCTAGTTATGGGGAGGAACTCGGTGGCCTGCAGTTTCAACGCTTCCCTGATCTCAACATATTTTTTCCCACAATGGTGGTGAATGTCAGTGATTCTCCAAACCCAGAGCTGCGAAAATGCAATATGCAGATGTGTGTTTTTATTGTAAGAAAGTTTTAAAGAGCCACTCCAGCACTCCAGTTACTGTGTATAAACACCTTCTGCATCACTATCTACTGAACACCTTTACACAATTAACCCTCCATTCAGTGAAATAATGTAGACTGTGATTTCATGGGCAGTGTGAATTGAAAAGCCTAGCCTACATGATAAAGATTTCATCTCCATTTCTGGGGGGATTAATACAGCACTGAACTCCAGTTGATGTTAAATGTGTTTTGAATAGTTTGTACTTGACACTCAGAGCTTGAAGCGTTCTACTTCCGGGCTTTGTGTGCTGCATTCAGGAAAACAAAATAAACCCATAGAAAATCATAAAAACGGAAAAAAAATAATTAAAACAGCATTATAGAGTTCAGAATCCATGGCTGCATGTGTAGTAGTTTTGCAGCAATTTATGTATTAATACAAATAAATCAATCTCCTAGTAGTTTTTTACTACAGTGAGAAAAGCAGGACTTTCAAATCCTCACTGTTTTCAACAGAGCTGCCAAGAGAACCCTTAACGAAGAAATTACTCAATGCCAAATCCCAGCCTCAGATCTCAAACCTATACTGGCCTCCTACATTTCAAGGAAATGGTAATCCGAATGGGACGAATACCCTGACAACAAATAACACTAAATAAACTCCTCCATTGATAAGAACCATCCATTCTCATTTAAAGCCAGGTACAACCAAGTGGCGTATACCAAATCCCGCATCAGTCACTCCAGACTCACCCATGGCTTCTTACTAGAAGACAAAGAAACACCAACCTGCCCCCTCTGTAAAGCACTACTATCAATAAAACCTATTTTACTTCTCTTCCCTTCTTTTAATTCCACAAGGGAGCAGTTCTAATCCCAAAACATGCTGAGCGATGTATTCAGCAAGGTGCCACCACCACCAAAGGGTCTAGAGTTTTTATTGCGTGTGCATTTGAAACATCTTATGTAGTCATCTACCCATTTGTGTAATTTTATTTCCTTACATCAGCCATATGTAACCTATTCTCATATGTGTAACTTAAACCTTTACCATCTCTTCTCATTTATAATCATTTATTATCTTTGTTCTGTTACATTTGCAATGGAAACACTTCATTGAGCCATTTACTTATCGAAGGAATTCTATCTATTTCGACCCTCTGTACGTATGGTATCACCTGTGTATTCACTACATCTTATCGATCAATCAACTTGCCCGCATAATTTTATTTACTCATTACCTCATCATTCACTGGTATTATTTCCAAGATGCCTTCTTGCCATGACATAGCCTCAGATACTAAAATGGCAATAAACCTAACTACCTCCCTACTGTTTTCTTCAGATTCTCATTTATACCCTGATAAACCTCTTCCTACTACCTGACCTCTAAATCTATCCTGACTCAGTAGTGTCTGGCAGTTTGTATCTTCTAGACACAAAGATGCTTTTAACAGCATGGAGGTGAATAAGCCTTGCTCCCTGGATGAACAGACCTTGACTTGTGTCTAAGGCCAATCCGCAGTTGTTTCTATTTATTTATTTATTTATTTAAATTTTTTGTAGTGGAACATTCAGTCAGAAATTGACATTTTCATGATGTACACTGGAGTTGCTCTGTAAAAGATTTAAATTGCTTGAGTAGGCATTTAAAACTATGAGTGCTCCCACTTTGCTGTGCACTGGTGCAGTGCGGACGAGTGGTATGGCTTGATGGTGTTCTCTGCTCTAGAAGAGAAGTTTGCTCAGTCAGTGTGCTTCCTGTTGGTGGATCTTTACCTGCTCACATTCCAGCCAGAGAAAGCACTACATCTACTTGCAATGCTGGAGAAACTCTCTGTACAAGGCAACAACAAAAATGGCAAAGGAGAGGTAAGAAACAAAATGAAAATAATTGTTTTTATTTTATGCATTTTCACCAATCCTGTCCTTGTTTTCTCTAGTTTCTCTTCTTTTGTTCCTCTCAGTGTGTCACTTGTCAGCATAGCCTCTATTGTTACTTGATTTGGTGCCAAAGTATAAACTATAGATGTTGGTCTTGCACTCTTCATGTGGTGATGTGCCGGCAAGATTTTTTTTATGGTTTCACCTAGGGGTTCAGTATTTGGAAAACTGGTAGTCTGTAAGGATCCTTTTTTTTTTTTTTTTTTTTTTTTTAATTTATTTATTTTTTTATAAAAGCTAAAACCACAGTCTTGAGTTGTTGGTAAGTTGTTGGTTTTTAGACTGGTTTCTGACAGTTTGTAACTCAAGCATTTACTGTGTTTGCAGAATTATAATGTCTGTAATTGTTAAAAGCTAAAAAAAGATGGTGTTTAAAATACTGGATATGTGTAATACAGTTGTAGCCTGATTTGCCTTCATTTGCTAATGGTTTTATTTAATGTGTAACAGGGTATGAGTAGCACAGCCAGAGAATCTGCTGCTCAGAAAGCTGAATTTGCTGCCATGATCGAGGCAGCCAAATCCCGGATGCACCAGGTAGTTTGTCTGTTCACGAATCCTAAGACTAAAGCATGTTCTACACAAGCTCTGTACAGTCAGCTCTATAAGTATTTGCACCCTCGGTAAAGATGGGTTTAAAAAGTTTACGGAAAAATCTTTGCGGTTAACTAGCTTAATATCACACTGAAGATGGAGTGAAATCAAACCTTAAATTCAAGTAAACTTATTCAACTAAACCAGAAAAAAAAAGCAACTACATGTCATAATTATTGGCACCCCTGCCTTTAGTGCTTTGTGCAATCTCCCTTTGCCAACATAACAGCACTGAGTTTTGTCCTGTAATGATTGAAGACTACAACAGGAATCTTTGACCACTCGTCAACAGAAAACCACTCCAGTTCCTTCAGGGTTTTAGGTTCTTTTTTGTGGGTTCTCCTTTTCAGCTGACTACAGATTTACAGTGGTGTTCCAATTGGGGGATTGGAATGGCCATGACCGAAGCTTGGTAGAGAGAAAATCGAGAGAAAACTGTGTTTAAAAAAAAAAATACTAGGCTAATTGAGCATTTGTACTATATGGTGGTGGAATTTACTGACAACCTCCTGTCTATCCATTTAAAACTAGCTTACCTGTCAGCATTTTAAGTTGAATTACAGGCCTCTTTTCTGTGCGTTTTCCTAATTTCCCCCATATGTGTTTTTGCAGTATAAAGTGCGGGCCTACATTCAGATGAAATCCCTCAAGGCTTGTAAAAGAGAGATCAAGTCTGTTATGAACACAGCAGGAAATGTGAGTTATTACCTTTATTATGCATGGTGTTGCACATAAAGTATGTATCAGTCAGCTGTTTTAGTTTATAATATGTATGGAGGAATGCATTGTAAATATGACAAAGTTTGCAAATTGTTTTTCTTCATATTCTTCAAGTTCTTCATATTTTACTCTTGGGAGCTCTCTCTCTCTCTCTCTCTCTCTCTTTCTCTCACTCTCTCTTTCTCTCACTCTCTCTCAGTCTGCACCATCTCTCTTTCTGAAGAGTAATTTTGAGTATCTGAGGGGAAATTACCGTAAAGCAGTGAAACTCCTTAATAGCTCTAACATTGCTGAACATCCTGGACCCCTTAAGACAGGTACATAATTTACAAAAACTACAGTTCTTAGAGTTCATTTTCTCAATAAAGTGTTCTAACTCACCAGTTTCGTACTTCAAACCAGTATTTTTAAGTCCACTATGTTCTGTTATAATAGCATAGTAGGATCAATTAATACTCAATTCCCCTTATATCAAGTAAAGCTAAAAAGATTTTTCTTTCAACATGACTATTTCTGATCAAACATTTTTCCCCTTTTTGTAGGCGAATGTGTGCGCTGCATGTTCTGGAATAATCTGGGTTGTATTCACTTTGCTATGGGGAAGCACAACCTGGGCATCTTCTATTTTAAGAAAGCCCTGCAAGAGAATGACCATACATGTGCACAGCTAGGAGATGGCAAGAACGGCCAGGGTGAGTGGCAGAATACTTCCTACATAAGAGGGCAACCACGAGATATTTCATTTATGCCTCTTAGTTCCAATGAAGGGAAATCATAATATTACATCATAAACACATTCTAGACAACAGTTTGGGGAAGACTTGGGTATGGGTGTTATAGTCAGCAGTCGCATACTTTTAGTGTATTATATGGGTGTTTTATGGGTGTTATAGTTATGTCCACGTACTTTTGGCCATATTTATTCATTTTGAATACCTGCATAATAGTGCAAGTTTAGGATCAGGCTTGTATGGTTTAATAAAGATATGAAAACCAAACACAGACCTTAATCGTGGGTTATCTTAACTAGCTGAAATAAACACAGTTCGACCGTAATATAACTTAGTTTGATTAGTTCCTATTGTATCCCAGCTTGTATTATGTTGCTTATTTGAAATCTGTTCTGTTTAAACATGGATTACAGTTCTCCATTACAACATTTGATTTCCATCACTGCGATGTGAAATTTCATCCTGTTTGCAGTGAATTCACCTTTCTGCATGGTGTAGATGTAACTTTCCTCTGTCCACCCAAGATAGTTTTTTAGTCAGGATTTTTTTCAAGTCCACTTGATATCACCTGTCTGTGTGCCAGTTATGAGTTGCTTTAACAGTTGTAGTGTATATTGCTTGAGTGATGCTTTGACAGACACACTATTAAGCATCACTTCTGTTTTCTTTTCCTACAGCTAAAAGGTTCACAGGTATTCCCATGTGTGCTCTGCTTGCAAATAAGCGCTATGAGCTGCTTTATAACTGTGGCATCCAGCTTCTACACCTCGGCCGGCCACTGGCCGCCTTTGAGTGTTTAATGGAGGCAGTGCAAGTATACCACTCGAACCCTCGTCTCTGGCTGCGGCTCGCTGAGTGCTGCATTGCTGCCAACAAAGGGGTGAGGCAGACTAACTTGTAGGCTAATGCACTAATAATTGTCACCAGTTTCTGGGCTAACAACTGTTTTTCTTCATGGTGGTGTTTTTCCAGAGTTCAGAGCAGGAAACTAAAGGTCTGCCCAGTAAAAAGGGAATAGTTCAGTCCATTGTGGGACAGGGATATCATCGCAAGATTGTCCTGGCATCACAGTCCACACAGAACACAACCTACAGGTGTGCTTTCCTATTATATTATTCAAAGTGTACATAAATATTATGATATTATTCCACTGTTAATAAGCACAGGTCTGCTTTTCCATTAAGACATTTCCAGAGGGAAATTAAAAAGAAATGCACTCATCCAATATAACATAAATGTTAAAATGTTTACTTGTTTGCTGTATTGAAAGCCGTTTTTTCTGATGGCTCTGTTAAATGTTGTACCGTTTAATTTTGTCCAGCAGGTGGCACTGCTTGTTTTCTTTTCTTTTTTTTTTTCTTTTTTTTTAAAAAAAACCTTTTAATTTTGAGATTGTGTGTGTGTGTGTGTGTGTGTGTGTGTGTGTGTGTGTGTGTGTGTGTGT
>JAOTRR010000051.1:23302441-23313977 GCA_028570945.1 Gogo arcuatus
AGGGACTGAAGACACCAAGTGATGAAGCGTTTCAGGTGTTATTTTGTCCCATTCTGCTTTAATGCTACAATACACATTTCCCCTGTGTGATGGTCCATCCCAGATGCCTCCGAGCCCAGAGAAGTTGACGGCGCTTCTGGACACAGTTAACATAAGGCTTCTTTTTTGCTTAGTAAACTTTTAACTGGCATACAAGTCAGAGTACATTTAGAAATCACTGCTTTTTTGTGTGTACATTTTCCATACCGTCCCAACTTCTGATTCGGGGTTGTCGTAGGATGTGAGTTTCAATGTTTGTAATGTTTTCAAACAACAGCATTTAGTCTGTTCGAGTCAAACTTTGGTGTGCTTGCCTCCTCTGTGTGGTTCATTTGTGTAGCCGAGACCCAACTGCAGGGAGTGATGACAGAACAACAAAAAAAGAAAAAAATCAAATGGTGGATATGGTATACAACAATATGGTACAAACTGTTGCAGCATTTCTGATCAATGAACAGCAGACGACTCAAAAATATCAATTTGGCTCTGATTCAGATTCGACAAAGGACTAATAGGTGTGAAAGCCTCAAATAAAGGCCCATGTAAGGCTGTTACTGCTATAATAGTCATAAAGACACATTTGTAACTGAACCTATCCCACATACATGGTGTTATTGATGAATGTGTGTGCTTGCATCAGTGTTCCTGAGCAGCCTGGTGTTTTTTCCCCTGTGCTCATTGTGGTGCTCTTGCAAACACACATTCATACCTAGGGTCAGTTTAGGCCTCGTTTATACTTCCTGCATGATTAGCTCTGTGGAATCTGCTTATGTTGACTTTTTATGGTGTAATTTGCAAATACATATCATGACCTCAACAAATATATAGTAAACTATTTACAAAAATAAATGAACACAAATTTAGATGAATACATTTTTGTGTTTCACAAATAATAAATCCCTTGTTAACAAATTACTTTTTGATGTATTTATTTGTGGAATCAGCTGCATGTGGATTATTTCCTCATCATGTCGCATGTGTCTGAGGGGCTTGTGTTTGTGAATTCCTAAAATATTTCTCAAATCAAGCCACGAATGTGTTTTTTATCACTGCAACAACCAATCCGCTTGAGCTACACAGGACCTGCAGGCGGGGCCTTATTTTATGTGCAAATAACCTGATTTTGTGCTATGTTGTTTTTGTCTGTCCACGGTTTGGGGTAGACCTACTTTACAATCATTATATTAATATTCGCTAGCTCAAATAGGATATCTTATTTTGAAAAATGAAGACAATAAATAATAAAGTATGTGTTTCTGATCACGGTTCTAAAATGTACCAAATTAGAAGTAATAATAATAATAATAATAATAATAATAGCAAATCAGTGAAATGCAGTAATGTAATACAAATTGTGGCAATGTGTATAATATGAGGGTATTTTAGGACTTTACCACACTGATGAAATGTTTAGGACCGAGGTAAACTATCTGATTTGAATACGGGTTCATTAAGGTTGTACTACATGATGTTACTTTGTACATTTTATAGTACATTTGGATGTGTAAAGAAGTGTTTTGGGTTTGAAAGGCTTAAATGTAAACTCTGTGCAGCTGGAGTGGGGATTAGAGTTCATCCCAAAAATCTCAGAAAAATTGGTGAATTGGAAGAAATTATTTAGCGTGTTACCTTCATCCTGAATGGTTGAGGAAATAATTAGGAACATGAGAGTCACGCTGGAACCTTAGGAGGGAAAAGGGATATCACTAGCTATATGTTAATTATAACCCCAGTGTATGCGTGTACCATTTACTGTGTGTTTAAATCAATTACCCATTTAAACTAGTAGAGTGTACGCCAAATAGCCAACCAGGAAAAACAAGAAGAAGAAGAAGAAGAAGAAGTAGCTGCAGCTGTTCAAAATTAGTGTAATCTCTGCTTTAATCTGGCCTGGAGCGCATTGTACATCTTTAATCTGATTGGCTGAGTACAAGTCGGCTGTGATTGGTCGGTATAAAGTGGGCGTTGGAGAAAGATTATCTGAGAACCTGATTGGTTGATGCAGACCCAGTGAGGGAAAACACATTGGTGAATTGATTTATACAAATCGGAGTGAGAAATGTTTCAGAAATCCACAAATAACTGCAGGATGTTAAAACGTGTCACGTGATGAGGAAATGCACAAGGGGCGATCAACAAACCTGTGTTTGTGTGGTCCAGACTTAGGCGGATCTGTGAACCAGTATTTCCTTATGAAACAAAAATAGGTCTATTAGTGCATTTTTTACTCGTGTTATTCATTTGCAGTTTGTACAACAAAATATCCACTAGGTGGCACCACGTCAGAGCCAAACTATGTCTGTCCGGCACATTTACACGATTACCAGTCAAATGTTTGGATTTTTTTTATTTATTTTTGCCGTATTTGTCAGTGACTGTGCAGCAACACAGACATGTAAAACACACTGTTGAATTTGGAGCCCCATCTCAAAGCAAAGTCTATGATCTTGCATTCAAAAGTATTTACTAATCTAGAAGATTTACAAGTTAAGGGAAAGTAATTTCAGACACTAATCATAGTATGGAAATCCCTTCGTGTTAATACTCAGTGTCTAGACTGGTAGCCTGTCTGAGTGTGGTAGAGACAGCTCACACCGCGCTGGAGTCTGCAGCATTTACACGGATTTAACGCGTCGAAACAGTGCAGGATGCTCGTGGCAGCCATTTTACACACGTGGAGTTAAAAGCAAATGTAAAGCTGGCCTTAGAGCAGCCAGTCAACCTACTGACCCGGTTATGGGTGTAACAGCACACTGGCTGTCGTATTTTATTCCTTATTTATACCACAATGTTGTCAAATTCTTGACTCTAACTGGTCAGGAGTTGTTGATTAATTTTCTATAACAGCAGCTGTGACAATACTGAAGAGCTGCTGCACTAAAGTCTGTGAATGCTAGCATTTTGCAGAAATTCAGTCACTGGCGTATGACTGTACTATAAAATATTTATTTTAAACTGATTTTCAAACAATGTAAAAACAAGCAGCCTAAATAATGTTGTGCTTGAAGTTGAGTGTTTGTACTAACATGTGACTGGACCATAACTCCTCATTATTAGTCTGCTATTTTATTCTGCTCTTTAACCCTTTAACTGTGAAATAAATTCCATGAAAACCCTCAGTACAGATTTATTTTATAAATATAATCCAACTATACAAATATTAGACTCCTTATTTAATGGTGTACAATAATAATTTGCTTCTTTATTTGAGCTTTTTCAATTTCCAAAAGAACACAATATTACATGACAGCTCCAAGATGACATTATTTATAGGTTTACTTGTGAGTTACTGAGGTTTAATTTAAATACATTAAATTCAAGTGACCAGTCAAACAGGATAATCACTATAAAACTAAATAATAAAAATCCAATCATTTTAATAATGGTGGGTTGTGAGTTGCGCAAAGTCACGGGCCCCTGAGCATCCACAGACCCCGCTTTGAGAACTACTGCTTTAAGCTGCAATTAGTACCTGTATTTTACTATAAGTAGCAGCACATACACACATTTCTCAACATCTCTTTCACGTGTTTATGGCAAACTATCATCCCATAGAAAATGCAATTCAAGAAAAATGCCACTGTGGAATGCAGTCTGATTGGTGACATGCACTGGGACCAGGTCACTGCGGGTTAACCCCTGCTCTCTTTCATGTGTGGTCCCTCCCTTTTCTCTATATGTCTCTCTTTAGGGTGGCCAGGTTTCCTTTTCCCTGTAGGCAGCTCTTTTCTCATGCTAAATCCCTTCACCTCCCGTGTCCATTCCTCTCCTCCCCCAGCTCTCTGCATTGTTACCCAGATCTCTCCTCTGACAAGCTCTGTCAATGATTTTCCAGAGAAAGTGAGAGGGTGAGGGGTTGGTTCAACCTTTTAAAGGAGCTCATCTGCTTAGGGCACAATGCCTGTGCTCATACTGTAAACTCTAGATGTTTCCATTAAATAGAAAGAGCTTTTGTTCACAAATGTGTTCCTTAATTTCCTCACATTGACATATAGAGTGAATGTGTTAATCGATGCAGCAATAGAACAGCTAAATTCATGGATTAATTATTTGACTTAACAGCTTAGAGCTTGTGACTGTTTTGTGAACATCATGTCTAACATAGCAGTGGGCTATTTATAATCTCCAAAATCTTCACCTGATTGTCAATCACTAAAGGCTGTTTAAAAATTCAGGCCAGCTACATGTGATTTAATGCCTATGGGGATTTTTTTTTTCTGCCGCTAAAACAACCTAATTCTTTAAACAGGTACGAACCTGATTATTTAAATCTGAACAGAAAGATTACAAACAATTAAGAGCACTTTCAGAGTGGATGATAAAAAAGACAGTCTTAGACTGACATGAATCACAAGAAATTTTAAGAGAGAGAGAGAGAGAGAGAGAGAGAAACATGGTTTAAATCAGTTTAGGTTGGGGGGGAGAGGCCATCTGCTTGCTCATTCCGGTCATCCTGCAATTTGAAGCTGGGCTTTGTTGACCTTTTGGGCAGGGCTCTGCTATGACCTCTGACCCTTTGGTATGCAGGGGCACCAGTTCCTCCTGCTATACTGGTGGTCATGATGGGTTTTGTTATATGATAAAATTAGATTTGATATGGTAAGGTATGTCATTCATTCCTTCATTACTAAAGATGAGATCAGGATAATCAAATTGTGTAAATAAATGGCAATACAGCACTACCTATAACAGTGCAAACAATGTGTTTCTACTGCACTGCCAACTGAAAGAGCAAGAAAAGACAATCACCCACAAATTCAGGATCCCAACAAGTTTATTTAAGCATAAAGAGCTGAACATAATCAAAATCTGCGTAGGAAAATGTTTGAAGACAACAAAGACAAAAAGCACAAGACTGTAGATCACCAAATAATTCATACAGCCTCCTCTGTGTACAGCAGTAGACCAAAATCCATGAGTATTTTGTGATTGAGATTTTATGGATGGTAAACACTGCTTAGGGAGCAAAAGAGGACCTCTTGGAGGATACTAAATATTACACCCACCTAAAAAGACAACAGACCTGGAATCTGGGTTTGCTATTATGTTCCTACCCTAATAATTAGATTTTAAAGACAAAACTGATGCCAGGTCTGAGTTTAGGCAGCAGTCTCTCCACATGCCCCTTTACATTTGTCTCACAGCCAAATGTGTGATCAGAGAATTAAAAGCTGTAACGACTGTAATGTAAGTAATGAAAACTACAGTATAAATGGTTGGATATGTTGCAATTAAAAAAAAAAAACATTTTGATAAGAGGAAAAATGTCATATTTGTAATATATTGAACATTGAATACATCTTTCATCAATAAAGTAAGCAATGTAATCTTACACTTATCAAAAATATTTCCACATTTTTGCCTTAGTGCCATTTGTCTGATTTAATTAGACTATTTTTCTGAATATTTTTCCCCCTCAATCTGGGTCTGAAAATTAACACAAATAGTCAAATTTGGCTGTAAAGGATCCTGTTGAATTTAAACACAACAAAGATATTTTTTGTAGATAAATACAATAATGCACACACAAAAAATAGATACTAAATCCTATGGAGTACTAACAAAGGATTTACTATCCAATTGTAAGAAACAAATATTGACTTTGAATCAAATCTCTATAAAGCTACCTGAGTTTGGGGGATTTTTTTTTTCTTCTTAGGTAATACAATCATAAAAAAAAGACCATGCACTTCTGAACTGTTTACACATTCCTTCTGCTTTTCCAGGACTAGAAAACAGATCAAAAGCTGGAATACACCACAACTGGTGGGAAACCCGTAGAGACACTGGCCAGAAGTCCAAACATGAGACAGTATGCTGCGATTAGACATTCTGAAGGGCAATGTTCGAGTCTGATTAATAACTTATAGACATGTGCACCCATTTACTGCATTGTTCTGGCACCATATTGTCTAGGAAGTTGAACTATCCTTTTAATATAAACTAGATTTCTTTATTTTCCCTAATAACCACCACACATCAAAAATACACTGATGAGATACTGGATGGTCAAGTTCTGTGTGGCTGCTTGGTGGAGGCCTACACCTCTACGCATGATGGCTCAGCGGTATGACTGAAAAGGTCTTCTTCTCAAGCACAAATCAACACAACTGCTATTTCAACTCTACTGGGACATTGCTACCCACATTTAATTTTAGTGTACCTCTGTGTAAATGTCATATCAAACCTGTCAGGACATCAGTGAGGAATTAAAGGAGGGAAAGGGGGCAAATGAAAAAAAAAAAAAAAAAAGGCAATAGAGCAAACTCTTTGGCAGTTCCAGTCTGATTAAATTCCAAAAGAGGAAAATAAAGTTGTAATACATTGCAGCAGTGTTAAGGCATATGAATTTAAACCTCTCAGTGTCTCTCTTTCACACACACACATGCACACACACACACACACGCGCGCACACACACACACACGCGCACGCACACACACACACACACGCGCACACACGCACGTACCTTGCACTGTAAAGCTATCCATCAAAGACTAATAGAAAACCTGTAGCCAAAGATGTCCACCACTACATAGGAACACATTTTTTGGTATATAATAAGTGTCTGCTGCTTCATCATCACATCATTTCAAATAAAATTACCTACAAGGGCTTTTAAAGCATGCAAACATTTCTCTTATAGAGATTTCTTTGGTTCTCTGGGGACAGAGCTGCAGCTAAACGTCTAACACAAATCAAACAGCCGACATTAATACTGAAATTAGTGTGAAGATTTCGAAGCAGCAAATTCTCTCATTACTGCCCAATGCTCACATTGCTCATGTTCCACGACAGGCCTAACACTCAACTAATTTATTTATTTATTTTATTTATTTTTGGTAACTCGCCACCAGCCTAAATTCATTCTGTGACTCTGGGATCAGGTTCTCCGCTGATCTCCATCACTGCTTTTGGACCAATGCACAAGCAAGTCAATGATGCTTTTGAAATATGGCCCTTCATATACAACAGCACAGTTCATGTTAGACTTTGACTCTGCTGACATACATATTAAGGTACTGCAGTGTAAAAGGTACTCTGTAGAGTTGAAGTCGCACTAAGGAACTGGCTCAATAGGAAACCAATTGTAAGAGCAGCCTCAGAGCAAGTGTTCCGCATACACTCTGTTTTGGCACTTGACCATTCCCAGTGGTTACTATTTGGCAAGGTGTAGACTCCTGGGCTGCATAAAGACAAACCTGACTGAGCAAACAGAAACAAAACACTATCAGTATAACACCACAACAGAAGAAATTAAGTGTTTTGTCTATTAAAATGTTGCTGTGCTTTTTTTTCGGGTACTTTTGAATTTGAATGTTCCGCTGTAAAATGGAATGCACAAGCAGAGCCTCTATGGCGTCAGATTAAAGCAACATTTATCTTGTGAATGTACTTGTCTTTACTGGAGACATGTACACACCATCAAAAAAAAAAAAGAGCTCTCATAAATATCATCTGCAGAAGCAGCTTAAAAACCAGAAAATGCCCATCCAGACGAGGAGCTAATCAAGAGCAACATCTGACAGATCAGCTTTGGGATTTAGGCCTTGGAAAGGGCATATGGTCAGGATATGGCAGGTACTAAAATGTACATCTTCACTGTCTCTCAACGAAACTTTCCTTGTAGTTTCAGATGGGTTTTTCATTACATGACTTTTTGTAGATGGACTAAAACAAAGGGAAAAACATGTCAGAATGTCAGTGCTCATCTTTTGTGTTGCTTTCAAATGCTTTCTTTTTGATCAACATTCAGGAGAAGCAGGCAACCATTAAATCATTAAAGTGGTTCCCCCACAAATAAAGAAAAAATCTCTTATTTTAGACCACACTCAGTTGGTTATTGATGTTTTTAAACTGTGTTCCACTGACTGAGCAAATGGTCTTTGAGGAGATCAAATTCAGCTCTTTCTTGGCCAATAAATAGATTTCAGACATTCACAAAGGACTTTTTATCAAAGTAAACTATGTCGTCCTATAGGGTTTGGATTACATCCAAGCTTGCAGCAACAGCCAGTCAGCAAACCAATGTGCCAACCAATCATTCTGATAATCACTTCATCTTAAATGGTGCTAGATGATATTAGATTTTAAAAAAAATACATAAGATATACAGAAATAACTAAAAACGGGATGAGTCAATTCTATCCCATTTCCCAGAAAAAGATTCAAATCTTCATACAACTATCTCTGCCTTTTTTCTCTTTTTCTATAACATTTGTAAAACATTTTCAGAAAAGGGAGCAAGTAGTTTCTTGCACTGCTCAAACTCGGGGCTTGAATCTATACTAACAGACCTACCAGTAATTCAGAAAAAAAAGCAGTATTAGTCTTCCTATAAGCCATCATGCATTTTGGGAGACTTACACATCTTTAAAGGAAATCAACACAAAGTGAGGTATGTACAATGAGGCATTTGTACACAGAGGTACATTTAGGTTATGAGGTAAGAAGTTTAGATGAGGTACAACAAATGAAAACCTATTTTAAAAAAACAACAACAACAACAACAACACAAAACAGTAGATTTATCCAAACATTATCCAAATGTTTCATGCAGCCCTGGTCTACTGCGTCACTGTACTCAAACATTCAGGGGTCCTACCTGTGTTATGTGCACAGTAACAATCAGGAGAAATTTGTGCGAACTGTGCAAATATCAACCAAACATTGCTTCATTTCTTATGTTATGTTCTCTGACAAATAAAAAAAAGCACTGAGGTAGACGTCTTTATAAAACTTCACAGACGCTGCACACACAAGAGAATACATTCATACACAAGCTAGATGAGGTAGGTATAATGCAGAGAGAGAAAAATGTTTCAAGAATGCTGGAAATTCCCTGAGAAAAAAATCAAACAAATAAAGATTTCAAGACTCAGATCAAGAGCAAAACAGCAACACTACCAACAACCAGTCTTTTTGCTCTACTCCTTCTCTTTGATAAATGGCGTGTGCACGAGATGAACACTTACGCCAGCAGCGCAAATCATACTACAGTCAGGATAAATAGATATAGATGAGTACAAAAGAATCTACACATCACTGCCACATTTTCAACATTCAGCCATGGTTGCTCCTGATATCTGTGTACCTACACCTTGTTTTTTTTCCCCCCTCCACAGCCACCAAATATTTCTAACCTTGAACACTAGCTCAAAAGATGAGGATTCGATTGTTTCCAAAGTCAACGGCTACAATCATTCCGTCAGGGGTAACAGCTATACCTGATGGGCGATCCATCTGCCCAAAGCCACTACCCTGAGTCCCAAACTTGCATAAGAAGTTGCCATTGGGTTCAAACACCTGAATACGATGGTTACGGGAGTCAGCCACAATAATTCGATCCTCCTGGTCCACAGCTACGCCTTGAGGACGCAAGAACTGTCCATTACCTGTTCCCTCAGAGCCAAGAAAGCGAGCAGACTGGCAGTCAGGCCTGATGACGAGCAGGCGATGATTGTTGAAATCAGTCACCACTAAGTGACCTTCCTGGTTGAAGGCAACTCCTCGAGGTGAATCAAAATGCTTCCAGAGGGCACCTTCAAAACCATACTTGTTGATGAACACCCCATCAGGACCAAAGAGCTGTACTCGGTGGTTGCGCGTGTCTGAGACCAGAATCTTCCCTTCTGAATTGACAGCTACATCCCAGGGGTAGTTGAACTGCCCGTTTTTGGTTCCCTTTTCACCAAACTTGAGGAGAAACTGGCCATCAAAGGTGAAGATTTGGATGCGGTGATTGTCCTTGTCAGCCACAATGATTCTTCTCTGGCTGTCACAGGCAACCCCGGCAGGTCGGTCAAACTGGCCAGGTCGTGAGCCCAAAGTGCCAAATTTGTGATGAAAGGTGCCACACGGCTTGAAGATCTGTATGCGATTGTTGCTTCGGTCAGCCACGATCACATAGCCTTCCTTATCAACGCAGATGCCCCAGGGTCGACACAGCTGTCCATCACCATCACCTTCTCCACCAAAGGATGCAACAGGCAGACCAATACCTCCGTAGCTACGGCCAGATTTGACCATGACTTTGAAGGGACTTCCCTCAATGTGCTGGTTGCAGATAAGCACAGAAAGAAGATGCTCACCTTCACTCTTGGGCAGGTAGCTAACCATGTAGGTGCCATCTTGGTGGTCAGACACATCAGCACTAGAGAGGTTTCCCTCTGGACTCATCAAAACCACTGATACACCATCCCCACCAGACAACCGTGGTTCTCCATCATGGTCATACGCCACTACTGTAAAGGAAGCTAATTTTCCCTGCAGAGCTCTCTTGAGACCTTCCCCATGGGCTTTGGTGGCTGATGCGAAGGCTCCACTGCTTATCAGGCCCATGGACTGGATGGCGATCAGAAGCGCCTGATCTGGAGGAGTGAACATGATGCGGTCATCCTCCTGTGGCTGCAGAATGCAGCGCAGTGCTTTGAGTTCCTGCAGCTGATTCAGCATGTGCTCACGAGCTAGTAGGATGTCAATATTGCGACCTTCCTCCAGCACCTTTGTCACTGTGGCAATGGTGCTGTCCAGCTTGGTGAGGTTCTGGTGAAGCTTCTCTACCTGAAGGTACAGGGACTTGGCCTTCACCTGGCGGATCTTTTCCAACTGCATAGGGACATGAAGGAAAGGCACCAGTTGGAACAGTGAAAGGGAAAACCTGTATCCTATTATTCTGTGAAGTAACAATTTTAAAAAGCAGATTTTTTTTTTTTTTTTTTTTACAATGGCTAAAATAGGTTATTGTCATAATGTTGGTCATAATATATTTACTGTATATATAAAGAACTTCCAAGAATAGTTCAATAAGACCCAGTGAACTATGCCTGTAGGCTTTACTAGTATTTCAGGATTAAGATTAATGACATGCCACTGCTCATGAAGCCATAAAATTGATGACTGTTGTATGATTTAGTAATATAGTGATATGGATGAATGATGCCTGATACCAGGGTGTTAAAAGAGGGTCTTGGGTATCAAAGCCCAAAGAATATGTTGTGATGTTATACAGAGTGGTATGACCCTTAATACATAAGAATTGCTTGTGTGAACAGGAAAAGTGTCTGCCCAGGCAACAGCATGACCTTAGTGGCAAGGCAGAATTTCAGTTCAGTGAATAAAGCCTCTGTTGCTAATGCTAATGGTTATGTGATCAGGGTTCTCCACAGAGAGGCAAAACCAAGTGCCTGTTTACCTTCCACAGGAGCTCACACTCTCGCTCCTCCAGGGCTTTCTTGTGACGCAGCGTGGTGGTCTTCACCTCTGACTGCACCACCTTGGCCTTCAATTCCACTTGCTCAGCGATGGCTTGCGCTTTCTCGATGCTTAGCTGTGAAAAACATTCAGTCAGATAGTTTATCATTAAAAATGTGTAACGATATACAGCACCAGGCAAAAGTTTGGACACACCTACTCATTCATAGGTTTTTGTGTATTTTGACTAGTTTCTACACTGTAGAACAATACTGAAGACATCAAAACTATGAAATAACATATGGA
>JAOTRR010000051.1:23402614-23416296 GCA_028570945.1 Gogo arcuatus
GTGTGTGTGTGTGTGTGTGTGTGTGTGTGTGTGTGAGAGAGAGAGAGAGAGAGGAAATATTCATATCTCCTCAATAAGATTGCTGCACTGCAATAGAAAAAGGATTTGAGCTTCAGACATCGTTGTCGTGACTGTCTCATCTCTGGCGACTCCCATTGGGTGAGGAAACCTGGTGCTGTCCGTATGCGCATGCATTTCATGTCACATACTTATGTAGTTATATACAGCAGTATAACAAAGGCCACAAGCATCAAATCAAACAACTGCAGAAAAATCTGTGATGGAAAGCCATCATTGTACTTTGATTACATTTCCGTAATCTCCTAACCAAAACTGGATTAACTATTCAAACAGATTTTTTAAAACAATGTATAGACTGGTTGTGATTTTTTTTTTTTTTTTAAACAACAAAGCTCTATCAAGTGTGTGAGGCAAAAAGCTATAGAACTCAAGTAACACACAGTAAGGATTCCTATGGCTTAACTGCATGCTGCAGGTGCAGGGATCCACATGCAGTGTGTAATTGTGCCCTCTTGTGGTTACAGGCAGGAAATGTATACCTCTGTCTAAAATGGGTGATATTTATAGAAAGGCTAAAATACATTTGTTACATTTAATAAGCTCAGATTCCAGCTCTTAAGCTAAAGAGGATGAGGCAAACAGACATTTCAGGACACTAAGATCAATACTTAAGCAATAAGATAAGTTCTTTAGATGAATACGGACTGAGATTTCAACTCTGAAAAGCTACTATACAGTGCAGTACTTAAACTGATTATAGACTTACTTTTGCCTTACTGCTTGCTTATACTTTATAGCCTTACTGCTGTCCACAACAATCAACTCAAAGAACTTATTATAGAAACGTATTAGAAGCAAGCAACCATTTTTGTAAAAAACACAGTACCTCCTATTTTCCTTCACAGAAATCAATAATCTAGATCAGTCCAGAACACAAACCATGAACTCGTCTGAGCTATATGGACAAGTGGAAAATAATTCTACCCGTTATTATACAAGTAATAAACAAATATCTACACACCCTCCTCCATGACATTAATTTCACTCACACACAGAATCTTCAAAGACTTAATTTACTGGGAACTGAGTACAGTAATTACTGTATGATTGCTCTCTCATTGGCATTTGCAATGAATTTAAACAGTTACATTAAAATTAATCAGTAAATATATAAACATACATACTTTAAGAATTATGTAATCATTCCCTTCCCACTGCATTGCAAAAGCTCTCTACCTCAGTAGTGTACCAAAAGTAAAATAAAACACAGCTCATAGATTGCACAAAACATTCAAGTGGAAAGTGAACACTGCTCCTGTTTCATAGGTGCAAAAATTATGTTACTCATGAGGTAGAAAGGGACATATTAGAACATCTAATATTTGCTGAATTGGGACAGGGCCGGATACTTAGTGGTTGTCCTTGAAATATATGTTTGCTCTTTTTATCAGTTCAAATATCAATGAAATGATTTCGATTGCATTCAATCGTCCCCACAGCCTGCATTAATGGAAATTAACAGTTGAATTTTAATAGCATGATTTGCAATGCTATTTATACCCTTGATATTACCACATAATACTGAAACTCTACGTTTACTGCATGCTGCAGTACATAACCCAGAGAATCATTATTGTGCTTATTGTTGCCCCTTTATATATACACACAGTTAAACCTATTTATCAGTGACTATACAGGTTAGCAGATATGCTCATATTATTGACTGACTTATTAACACAGTCAACATCAATCAAACACTAATCTCTTAATGAGCACAGTTGTTCGTTGTAAAAAAATTCCAGTTATCAGCAAAATGTGGGTCTGGTGAAGGACACGCTGTGGTAATAAGTGCTGCACTGCGGCATGCAAATACATACAGATTTACAGAGGCGCTCTGGGCAGCTCTTTAAGCCTGTATTAAGAGGGAATATAATGAGTTTAATAATAATTTTTTAAAAAAGCAGTCATTCCTCATCACCCTTCAGCTCACTGCTTCACACACATGGAGTACCCTGTGGTTGAAATCTTCTGGTTGGTCAGCAAATACATAGTGACCTGCTCCTCGTATGGCCTAGAGACCAGACATAGATGAGAGAGAGGAGAATGACTGACCATTTCATAATAACTACATATAACCACAATGTTTATTAACTCAGTGATCACAAGAAATATTCTGAGAATGACATTCAAGCTTCAACAAGTGACTAAACACTGGCCTGATATAAATACTGCCACTTTAACTGTAACTCCTTTGTTAGTACTTTTCTATCTTTACCTTTTGCAAAAATCTGTCATACATAAATCTAACAGAAAAACCACAGAAATCCTAGTTTCAGGTCAATTCTTAAACAATCCCGATAAATCCCAGTGTAAGATGAACGCTGAATGTAGAACTCACAATTAGCTCCACATGGGAATTTGGCCTCATTTCTTTGATTGAATTGCCGGAGTGGCCATCTATGCTGGAGCGTGACCCATAGATCACGCTAATGGGAATGTCACTGTGAATCAGGCCAACGCGCTGCAGCATGGGTCGCTTGGCCCAGCCGTATGAAATGGTCATGTTTTTGAAAGCTGTTTCACCACTACAAAAAACAAAAAACAAAACAGTTATTATGAGTTTATTAGTGCAGCCATATCATACCTAGTACTATTATGTGACATATTATAAATATTATTATTCATTATTTAAAAAAACACAAAGCAACGGATTTAATCAGATTTGAACTGAAACTAATGACAAACATTAGTAGTATTTTGTGTACCTGAGAGCAGGAAAGAGAAACGGGTTAAACATGGACTTAAATAAATAATTAAATGAATGAATGCACCTTGGACTTTGGACATTAAGGTGGTAGATGTACTCGGTGACTGTGTTGTCATTAAACATGGCAGAATATTTCTTTTTAAAGTCGGGTCGCACAATATGCACTAAACCTGGACCTAAATGGTGAGAAAATAGCATACTATAAAACAACATTTCAACTAATGTGCAATACAAATTTAAAAAGACACACAACAGCATATATAATCATCAGAGCTACCAACGTTAAAGAAGAATAATGTCCTGCTCAGGAGGGGGTCAGGGAGTAAAAACATAGTACAGTTTTATCAGTCCTTTCACAAATCACTAAAGTAGAGAACTAGAGTGTGCCTGTATATCAAAAACTTGGAGGCGAAAAAAGCTGCCACTCATCTGTTTTAGCTGTAGACACTAGAGAAGTTTATATGCACAGTTTTTTTCCTAATCTATGAAAAAGTTACATACAGCAGCTTGATTAAACGCAAATGTTGATTACATACAAATGTTACATACAGCAGTTAATAAAAACGTGTACATGTAAACTTTTCTAGTGTCTACATCTTAACTAAAACAGATGAGTAGCAACTCTTTTCCCCAGGTACCTGGTGTTTACCGTAAAAACGAGTATACATGAGCACTCTACTATTCTACTGTTTTACTGCATCTGGCTTCCACTGCACTGTTTGAGCACATCTTCACTGACCAGTGCAAGAGACAAAGAGCGTTTTGAATCACTTGCTAATTATCATAACCATTAAAATTATTTGTAAAATGTTTGATTTGACACTTCATTGCATGCCTAATTCTTTTTTCTTTGGCTGGTAGGTTAAATCCATATAGTTGGTTGATGTTAAAGGGGCTAGCTCACTCTTCCCAGAATCTATTGCATTGGGGGTTTTTTTTTTGTTTTTTTAAACACATATGGGCCACTGCAGCAAAACCTCTGTAAATTCACTGTTCTTCGAAACCCATCACTTTTTTTTTTTCAACCACGTGTCATACATGGAAGTTTTGAACACAATACGTCTGATATTTGCTTTCCATCACGGCCGTATATGAGACAGCCGAGGCCAGTTCTGGTTCATTATAACGCAATAGCCATACAAAAATGAAATGGCTCAGCCAAAGGAATTTAAAGTATAACTACTTTGGCAACATATCTTCAATTTCACGTTACAATTTATGATTAATGGCCTAGGATCTTGCCACATTGTTGCGGATTGTTTGGCATCGTTGTGGAATATCAATGGCACCGAAAATGGCAATTCGCCACTTAGTGCGGAGGCTTCTGGGAAGGGTGATCTGGTCCCTTTAACTATACAGATATTTAATGATAGTTAAGCTGAACATACATTGATAGATTTCATTTAATACTAATAAATTCAAAACATTCTCCATTTATCTTAACAGAAAGCAAGGAAGATGGGAGCAATGGCCAAAATATTACTAATGTGAGATGGGGAAAATAATGGAGCTTCCAGAGGGTGTCAGTCAATACCAAAGTTTTCAAAACACCTATACAACTGTCTATCATTACAGATTCATATGTTGATTGGCTCATTTTCCATTTTTATTGGGGGAATAAAAGAAGACCGCTCTTTTGGCATATTTTTGAATGATCCCTTGCAGCAGTGTGCTCAGTGCAGCAGACATAGAAGAGCTGCCACAAAACATGTAAATGTTGGCTGGCCTGTAAGCAAACCAAATACACACATGACCACTTGTTTAAGGTGCAATAATTATGAGCCAGACTTTTCTTTCTTATCCTACCGAGCGGTCCTGCAAGGCGAAGGCCAGACAGTGGGTTGAAGGGGCTGAGGACGGCCCCGAGGGCTTTAATCCATACAGGAAAGGGTCTGTCCTGTTCACCAGCCTCTGGACACTCTGGAAAACCCCACGGCTCTACCAGGATCAGATGTTTTACTCTGTATAACGTAAAATAAACATGACAAGACTTATAGTCACTTCACTGAAGAAATTCAACAATCATAGAATAATCTGAATTTGTATGGGGAGCTGTGTAGCACAATGATCATCAGAAAAATCACAGAGTGAATACTGTATTAAACTCGGCCAAAATTGCTACTTAAGTTCTGTGCAATCAATTCATTTCTCTTAAATTGTTTAAAATGCTTTAATGTATTTGCATACTCCTGACATTATCAGGATAATTAACCCATGGACATTAAAACAAGCCAGGCCAAATGGAGTCACGTCGAAACCACAATTACACATTATTAAACACTGAGGTTACTGTTCAATATCTTCTAAAGAAAAAAGAGTGCAAGGAAGAACTGAAGGTGAAAAACAACCTTGCTTTGAGAATAAAGTCAACACCTTAATGACACCTACAGCATCACAGCAAGAGAGAAAGTTTAACCAATAAAATAGCAGTGTTAATTTAAGGCAGAGTTACATTACATCTCACAATGACATTTATTGTTTATAACTCAGTTTTTCCAAAAGCAGGCTCTTTTTTTCACTAGTTAACACCATGCCATGATGTTCATTGCAAGATATTGCACATTAGGCCTCATTTATCAGGCTGGATAAGAATGAATGCATTCATAAATCATTCAGAGCAGCATTTACACAAGAAACGTGGTATCCATAAAAATCCAGTTACTTTGGAAAAACTAGTTTATATCTTATGGGAGCTTCTGAGTGTGTGTAAATTTATGTAGAAGACTACTAATATGTACTTTGATTGACAAACTTAAATGGGCATGAGTTACTGCAATTTTCTACATGAACTCCAGTCAGGTTTAAACAGTTTATTTATTTCATACTCGCACACAAATTTAATGAAAATTCTGTGAAAATCAGTAATTTCATAGTAATGATGTGAAAGCAATCAAACCAAAGCAAATCAATAAATTAAAACCAACATGACTAGCCATTCAATTATGGCAACAGAAATAACACTCTATAAAAAGGAGGAGCCGATGTGGGGCACTGTCTGAGGTGCATCACTGGAAGATTTAACACACACCTCAATTAAGAGGTGCTCTTTCACAGTTCAGTCGTTATTTCATTGTTTTCAGCTCTCTGAGTTCTGTTTGGCGTCTCTAAATGTCAGCCCTACTGTGAACACGCTTTGTAATTTATGGGTAATTGGCAATTTTCGACATATGCACACGAGTATGAAGAGAAATCAGTGTTACTGAAACTTTTGTAAATTTATCAGGAACTTTAGTTCGGTTTGGGTTACAAGAACACTTAGGCATGTATTTCACAACTAAGGACTGATAAATGAGACTAATTATCAACTAGAGTTAAGATAACACAAAGTGACGTAATGAAACTTAACTACAAACCTGGAAGGGTATTTAATTGAGTAGGCTGATGCCAGGTATCCTCCCAAGTTGTGGCCCAGCAGGATTACACTCTCCAGGCCTAGTTTTTCCCTCCACTCCTCAATGGACTCCACAAACCGTGTTTCAGCCTCCTGGGCATCAGTGCTGAAATGAGGCCTGCTACTCTGACCAAAGCCGAGCAGATCAAGAGCATACACAGGCCTCTGCTGGGACAGAGCGTCCAGGTTCATAACCCAGAGACCCACTCCACCGCCAAAACCATGCAGCAGCACCAGAGGAGTCTTACGCTCCACACCGTCACTGAACACCAGCGTCCACAGCTTGTTGTCACTGGAGATGTGGACAAACTGCTTGGAGAACTTGCTCTGGATGGCTAATAGATGTAAAAGTCAGAGAGTGAAAGATTAAAAAAAGAGACTTGGTCTATGTTCAGACTTGCTTAATTGATAATATGTAGTCAGTACATATAATTAAAGATAATTGAAGATTATGTCTTTAGAGCTACAGCCAATATCTGTGGGTAGCACAAGCTAAATCTCTTGCCAGTATTTTTTTTAAAGCAATGTTGGATCCTTTCGGTTTAGTGGGAGCATTTTTTAATATCTAATTAGGAAAGCTGGTCAAAAATAAATGCACAATTACACTATAATCACTGTAATGACATTAAATAACATTACCCAATTAAATATAATATGCACATTATCAGTGGGATTAAATGTAGACTCCTGTTTCTTCCTGGATTTAATCAAGCAACAGTAAAAGGAGGGGGATCTAATAAACTTATAAGCTCATTTCTAGGATATGTTTTGTCATGAACAAAGTTTCTACATCACTAGCAACTGAGTGGTTCAAACATCAGTCACAGCACTTCTTACTATCTGGCACACACAAATAATTTCATATTCATTATTGCTCTCGACTCTACATCTGGAAGATACAGAAGTTCTCAGATAAGGTAAGGATGTTTGGCAGATTCCTCTTCTTAACTACCTTTTAGGCATGTGACTATGTAGAAAATGCAGAATCAGGGATATAACTGCATGTGCCTGCAGCATGGCAAGTTAATGTTTTAGTAACTTAGTACTTAGTGTGATATGAGAGAGAGTGAGAGAGAGAGTGAGAGAGAGAGAGAGAGAAAGAGAGAGAGAGAGAGAGTATGGTCAGCACTCACACTGCAGCATCCTCTCCCCTGCCTCTTCCAGTTTGCACTGAGATGTCGGGCACCATGATGGCAGCCAGCTGGCGATTCCCCATGACCTGCAAACATTTTCAATATGACCCTTTTGCTTCTCAGTCATTTTTTTTTGTAGCAGCAATGTTTAGAAATATTGCTTTAGCAAAGCTTACAGAACATGTTTGATAGGTTACAGTTTTGGACCACACACACACACACACACACACACACACACGTTTAGGCTTAACAAAAAGCCAAAGATGCCACAGAGCCCAACAACACACACCAGAACAAAACAATGCCCAAGAGAGGGAAGACTGAGCTTTAGACAGCAGTGATGAGGTTTTATCAGAATGAGTTTATGGATCACAGTCCACCGTGTGCAGGAAGACAGGCAGTGAGACAGGAGCCAACGTGGACATGCGTTAGTGTGAAATGACAAAATGACTCACTGTGAAGCAGTAACGAGACTATACAGTGAGGGCATGCACTAATCCACCAAGCAAAGGCTTTGACAGCATTGATACCTATGAAGATTACTATTTACCTCAAAGTTGTGTCCAGGAATTTGACAAAACTGTAGAAAAGAGTATGAATACGCAGAAACACCACAGCACGATGCACCAATCTGAAAGCCATACATTTTAAATGTAAACATAAATGTACACATACTTTTTAACAAAGTAAAATACAAGGCAGTTTATTAATTTTGCGACTCTCAATACATAATGCCAAGTTCCATCTCGCTTCCTACTTACCACTTAGTGCACTACATAGTGTATAGGCACCGTTACTTCAGACCACATGAAGTTAACTAATAAAGGGTGGATGAGGCCATTTAGAATCAGACAAGTGTCTACAAACACTGATAACCAACAAGCCTGCTAGCTAACCATGTAACTAACACTATTTAACTGACAACCGAAAACAGAGTGGTTATAAATCCCGCATGAAACACGCAATGTGGTTAAAAAAGTATTCGCCACACATTCGTTGGTTAAATAGAATATAAAATAAAGCAGCTAAACCGCTCTTACCCTAACTCCAGAGACACCTCCGTACCTTCCGCCATATTTTGAGTAGCACATGACCTCTGACGTCATAGCGAACTTTGGTCTCCAACCAACCGGTATCCAAGCCGCATCCCAAATCGCTCGTTATTGGATATATAGTCTACTAAGTAGAGTGTGTGAGCCAGTGTGCCCTCCGTTATGTGTCCTATACAGACTGGAAACCAGCTGCCGTTTGAGTGCCAGTTGAGTGAGAGTATACTCAGCACTTTACGACGCTAAACTTTGACCCAACTGTTTGTTCGCAAAAATAACACGTAGCTATCTGTTTTATTTCAAAGAAAGATTCGTGTTGTACAAGTATCTTAGAAAGTAGACTTAAAGAAGAATGAGATCGCCCTGAAAATATCAGATGACAAATAAGTTTAAAGAAAATGTAAATTAAAATGAATCACAGACATTCCAATATCTTGGAAATGTTGTCTTAAGAGATTAAAATATAGTAATTAAGTAAGTAAATCCCTATGTCTGTCTTCCCTTAATTTATTTTAGGACTGAATAGTAGTGACGGGGGCAGTGAAGCTTTGTGAACCAGTGAAGCTTCGAATCCAAATGAGTCGAAAAAAAGTTCATGACTCGAAGCTTTGTTTAACACAGTGCACTCTAGCGGCCCCTAATGGTAGCAAAAGTAATAGCAGAGGCCGATACATATGTTTTTGTTACTGTTCACATAATATACATAACTTATTTCTGTAGAAAGTGCGTAATGTTAATTATTAACTGTGTATTTTAACATATGTAAAAACAGAAGATATTTTGCTTATGTGACTGATGAATAAACATGCTTGTGTGACAGTAGGACATAGGGAGTTTAAAGACTTTTATTTAAGAAAAGTATTTGTTCAACAGTCTTGGGGCTCAGTCTGTTCCTTTTCTATTAACAATCTCCCCTGCCTTTGAAAAAATACGTTCACATGGAACAGAGGAGGCTGGAATGCATAAAAACTGTGGTGCTAATTGGTAAAGACTGGGATAAACATTTGTTTGTGATGCCCAGTACTGCAGTGGATCCTCAGGTCTGGGGGTCACCGAGGTAGCGCTGAACCTCAACAGTAAAACTTTCATAAAACTAAAGCACTCAATACTGCACACATGGAAAAGTCACATAATGGTTTAAAACAGTTTTAACTGCTTCTGAACCACTGACAACACAGTCAAGTGGGTGTGTACAGTACGAAGCTTTCAGTCGTCACTCAATCACGTGACTTTGGCACTTCAGTACAAACTTCGAATCACTGCTTTCAGAAGCACTGCTTCCTAGTTTTCAAAGCAAGCTCTGGAGCTTCAGGTTCTCTGTTACATCACTACCGAATAGCCCTGTTTACACAGATATTCCGTAATATAATGTAATGTCCAGATTTAGTGATTTACACTGAACCAAATAAAGCTGGTATGAAGCCGCACTAGTGTGTGATTTTACATTGTGAGCTGGCGTTCCACAGCCAGAGGCATGACGTGTCACAACAGAGCGTTGGCGTCTAGGGTGATGTATCTATGTGTTTGAAATACAAATACACCGAAAATACCAGCACTGCTTTAAAAACAATGTCAGGTGAACTGAGTGTTGAGGTGCTTTTGTTAGCCGTGCACATTTATACCGCTCTTCAAACACAAGCAAAGTTACTGAGCATCATATGCAACATGTAATCACTTCTGTTAAATAATTCACGTTTAAGGGAAGTAACAGCCTCAATATATATAACATGTTTGTGTCCTTTAGGCGAGCCGGCTTTTTGGGAAAAACACAGTGTCAGAAAAGTGCACTCACAAATGGAGAGAGAGAGAGAGAGAGAGAGAGAGAGAGAGAGAATCAGAGTGAAGGTGACATATTATACCCCTTTTCCACAAATTGACACAGTTCTCTGCAGTCTTAATGAAATATCTGTGACAAGCTTTGGTCAAAATACCACAAGGATAAATATCACCCTGTCCAAACAGCCCTGTTCAAAACGCCTGATTTGAGTGCCTGTTCCTTTATATGATAATAAGCCACTGCTCACCCCACACCCCTCTTCTGTCGGCCAATTTGGTATCACTTTCCTCATGAATATTCATTCACAAAGACAGTTCTCAAGCCATGAGTGGAGATACTCAGATGAGGGGGCGGCATAATTCTGATGAGCTCCTTGTGACATAGCAAGAGGAACCGAATCTGAACGACTTGTTGCAGTACATGTTTTCTGAAACAAGCAGCCCAAAAGAAACTGACTGGGTTGTCTTATTTTACAATTTGTCAGTTGGTAGGCACTCCAGATACCTAAATGTAGGTGCACAAACACTGAAAAAGTGAGTTTTTCATATGTCCCCTTTAAGTTCTCAGAACAATGACTTAGTATCTCATAAATATGACTTAAGATCCTATAATAATGACTTAGTATCTCAATTATGACTTAGGTTCTCGTAATAATGGCTTACTATCTCATAATAATGAGATATTAAGTTATAATTTTGAGAAAATGTTCTCATTATTCTGACATGTCATAATTTTACATAGTTATGGGAATAATGTTCTCATTATAATGTATATTATACATACTTAATTTTTTTTCAAGTGGTGGAAACAGGAGAGATGAACATGAGAACATGAGACACAGAGAGAGAGAGAGAGAGAGGGAGAGGGAGAGAGAGGGAGAGAGAGGTTGGCTGGTTCAGTAAGTAAACTGTAACTCTCCAGGTCAGTGTTGTTTGGATGACGTGGAGGAGCGGAAGTGGGGTATCGGCTGTAGCTCTGTGGACGGACTCTCACACGGAAGTAGACAGTATTGAATCACCCTTTTTCTATAAGTGTTAAAATAAATGAGTGTTTAAGCGGAACTGCTCCTGTGCATGCCTATAGCTCTGTAAGTAGCCAGCTAGCAAGCTAGCGAACTAGCACGTCGTTAGTTAGCCTGTCATTTCGTTTCTGTTTAAAGCTACGCGTTTATGAAACGAATATCCTGATAAAGTTATTTTGTGTTTAATGATAAATGTTTGTGATTTCTCTCCCAGGACGTTAGGAAACCTGGTAGCTGACGCTACTTCTGTCTGTAAACCCTGCTTTTGTGCCTCTCCCTGTCAGATAATTCACTGTCCTTTATTTGTGCACATTTCAAGCCTAAATCCTCTGTCTGAGTGCATCAGAAATAACTAATCCTAATATTTGTGTTCTGTGTTGTTATACGCTTCGGTCTTACATCTAACAGGGCTACAACTCTCTCTCCGTCTAATTCACTTTTAGCATGTTCAGTGTTTACACTGTGCTAGTACCAAAGATAAGTGACTGAGCTCGACGCTCCTTTACATAAAATGTGACTCGTCTAGTTCTCTTCCGTTGAGGTGTTTAAAACCCTCCTTTTATTCATCGCCTCTATCGTTTGTATATAGAAATACCTTTTCAGATTAGCTGTCTTGGAGTTAGACGTTTGACATTAATTCATGGTCTCAGACTGCACTTTATTTAAGTTGTTTTATTTTTACAGTAATGCATATTCAGAATAATTGTCACGTGGGCTACCTGACAGGAAAGTATATATAATATTTATATATACACTACTGTGCAAAAGTCTTAGGACCCCCCCCCCCTTTTTTTGTGCAAACTTTATGATGAATAACAATGAAGGCTGCTGGGTTTTGCTGCAAAAATAAGAAGCAAGTGAGACAAAGTCTCCAGAAGAGCTGTGTCTGGTTCTGCAAGAAAGATCATCAGTAAAACTAACAGCTCATTTCCTTATAAAACTGCACTAATTGTACCTGAGTCTACCTTTTTTTAAATTTATTTATTTTTTTTAAAGCAAAGGGTCATCACACCACATATTGACTGTTTCATTCTGTTTACTGCTCTCTGTATTGTTTTTAATCACATTTAATAAGTAAGTTTTAAACATTTAATTCCATTATTTGTGAAGGCATTTTTACAGCATTCCTTTCTATGTGCCTGAGACCTTTGTACGGTACTGTATATTTAGAAAAAAAAACGTGCAAGTTCTGCTGGAGTTGAGGTCGTGTAAGACATTTGCATACCCGCAAAGTGTGTTTTCAGTGTCATTAAAAGTGGTTTACGGGTTCAAATATGTAATTCATATAATCTATTTGAATATGAAGTTCCAGTAGTCAGCTGTACACTAATATCCATAGAGGTTGCTCAGATATTGCTCAACCCTTCTGTTTGTGTCTGTTTTATTCATGAGTGTTTTTTATTTAGCTGTATGTTTTCTTGTCTGTATCCTGCACAGGGATCAGGGAAAATGCAAAAAAGCTTGTCCATCTCCCACAGTGATGGTTCTTCATTTGTTCCCTTGGTGGTGCTGGAGCTGGCCAAGAACACTGAAGCAAAGACCATCACATGGTTATTAAGCAGAATAAGAGACAAGCAGCAAAATGGAGGTAAGACACCAGCTGTAATATAATGTAGCTTGGATGCCGATAGTGACGGAGCATTTTCTGAAAATGTGCTTTGTAATCCTAGTATGCTTGTATTACAGTTTGCAGTGTCACTCTGTTCTCTATGGTGCTTCTTTGGCAAGAGATACTGTGCACAGAAAACTTTGAGTCATACACCATCCAATCAGAAAAGCTTAATATCTTGATACGGTGCTGAGGCTTTTATTGTCATGTACGTTGATAAGACTTGTAATAACCTATACCTACAAGTCAGCCATGATTAGCACAGTGCTACACCACACAAATCATCGCCTCAGACAGAAAGTGAATGAGGCTTGTGTATACCTCATCCTCTAATGAAATCAGTGATCCTTTGAGGCAGGTAATCGTTACAGTTTGTATGGTATTAAACCAGGACCGTTTCAAGCTGTAAGTAGTATAAGTTGTCCCATAGGCCCACCAAACCACCAGAAGGCCCTGTAAAAATGCAGGATTCAAAATGTTTAAAGGCTCAACAGCCCTGCATGTAGCAAATCAAATTTAAAGCTAAAAAACATAAAGGGATCTAAAAGCCCACACACTAAGCATATTGCTGTCACTTCTGTTTTCAGCAGTCTCTTTCTATCATTTTTTTTGCTGCCATTATGTCCCTACTGAAACTTCAAACGCCTCATAATACAAAATCCAAAGCTGATCTAACATATGAAAGCAGAACAAGTTGTGCTTACGCTCAAAATGACCACTTGTTAAGGAAGTTTTTAAAGTGCCAGGCTTTGCTGAAATATCACAGATTTCATCACACAGCTTAAAAAAATTATGCCTAACTGACTAACTGTAGTGTTACTGTTCATTTAGCGTTGATTTTAAATGTTGAAAGATATATACACACACACACACACACACACACACATATATATATACATACATACATACATACA
>JAOTRR010000051.1:23495872-23513655 GCA_028570945.1 Gogo arcuatus
TAATAATAATAATAATAATAATAATAATAATAATAATAATAATAATATGAAATAACACCTGGAATTATGCAGTGGTGATGAAAAGTCAGAAAGTTCGATTCTCAACAGTATTCATCATGAAACTTTGGCGTAGCATTTCAGGTCACATTGGCAACTTGTTTGTTGTTCCAAGCCCTGATGGAAATGGATATTGAATATGAGCAATGGCCAGATTGCTTCGGACCAGAGCATCTTCGGTAAGCACTTACACAGCTTTGGTTTAAAGACAATGGCAACATGAAGAGTGCCTCACAGGCTATAGAAGAATATGGCCTATTCAGTAACTTCCCCCAGTGCTGCTGGAATGCAGCACTTACCAAATGGCGGCGTTATTTCCTGTCTAGATCTACCCTAAAGTATAGCAGCATTGTCGACATACCAGGGACTGATTGGCGTTTTTTTTTTTTGTGTGTGCTGGGACCACATGAGCTACTAAGGATATTTCTCAAAGGTTTAGAACGTCTTTAACCCCCACACAAAGCAATGGTCCAACAGCGGGGCCTGGGCTAGGCAGTCTGTGCAGCTTGCTGTTTGAACCCAATATAAGGCACAGATATAAAGTGGCTTTCAATTAAGACAACTTTTTTGACCATATCTATGGCCAGACAAGTTGTCAAATTTTATCTGCTATTGGTCATCATGTTGTGGTTGAAACCTGAATTACTGCCAAAATGATTGACATTAATACACATATCAGCTTCTCTGCTAGAGCAGATGAGACTGTGCCTTGAGGGCTCTCAAGTGCTAAGTGATATAAAGTTACTGGTGCTTTGGGGACCATAAAGGGGCTCCACTGTCCAAAAACAGGTTAGACTACAGGGTAAAGGAAGTGATTGTGTAAGCATACTGGAACGCAAGCCAAGGGATACCTTCTTTCATTAAATCCCATTCAATGTGCACTATGGCTATCTTATCGGTAGGATTAAGAGGAATATCATTGATTTGTTGGGACATTTGTGAAGCAGTGACATGAAGTTTACTGTTCACCTTCACCAGATTCTACAGACTAAATGTTATCACACCCCATGTGTTCTGTGGTAAGTTTGAGTGGCTCTTGCATGCAATCAGGAACAGTATCTTAGCCCTGTGAAAAAAACAATGATGGTGAGTAATTTCATCCTCAACAGAGTATACTGATAGGATTTTGAGTGAGTCTTGGCCTTAAGTTAGATCAGTATCAATGACTGAGTAATTCATTCATGTTCAGTAACTGCTTCACCCTGGTCAAAGAGTCTATCCCAGCAACACTTGCTGTGTGGCAGGAATACAGTCCACCTTCTGACATGTTTTTGGGAAGGAGGAGGAAAATAGAGAACCCAGAGATGCACAAAAACTCTGTACAGACAAGCAGAGGATCGAACCAGGAGCCCTAGAGCTGTGAGGTGGAGATACTACCGGCTGCACCACCATACCCCCCCCCCACTACAGTGTCTCCTTGTTTTTCAGTTTGGAATTGTAACACTTGTACGGCACTCATTTACTAGTTTACTAGACAGGGGCACAAAGCACTGCTTCTTTTGTACAGGGCCAATTAGGGATTTCGATAACGAGCCCAAAGGCAGCGTGAGCCCACGTTCAGATATCGCGAGATTCTATTTCGAGATCAGTTCTCGTGGGTGGAGTTTCCTTCAGCCGGGGTAGGCTTGTACAGACTGACAGTTCGTGAGTCGGTTTCACCTCATTAACAGAACTGTGAAGAAATGACCTGGCTGTGTGGTAAAGAAAACAGAGTATTTTAGCTTCATGAAGCTGTAATCGGTGCTTGTTTGCTTCAGATAAATCAAATGGTCTCGTGCGGTTTCCGAAAGCACGCTAGCCTGGTGTGTGGACTGTTCACAGAGCTGCACATAGTTAGCCGTTACTGAAGCACTGTAACCGCACTGACTTGTATATCCGTGACCTGTTTATCTGCTTTCTGGTAAGTATTGTATTATTTGGTGTAATTCAGAGAAAATGTACGCCGTTTTGTCATGTTTCTGTTTGTGAAATTTTGACAGTGAAAAAGTTTTTCCGCCGGCTAAGTACACTGTATGTGAGAAGAGCTGGATGCTGTCGGTAGGCTGCTGCTATCCTACACAACTGCAGGTGGACGGTGGTAAAGGCGCGCGCAGATCTGTGCCATAAAATACTGTGTAATGTTACTATAGAGTCAGTCAGCGGTGCCTTTTATTTACGTCCTGTTTATTACCACAACAGGCTTTTTTCCTTTTCTGTAATTCATGCTCAATGCATAAATTGGAAAATTTTCGGCTTAAAATACACATGATTGGCTGTCTCTAGAGTTCAAGCAAAGATCAACTGGAATAAAATACATAAAAAGCTCTCATAACTTGAGAAAGCCTGATGTAACATGAGTGTTTATTATGTTCAGAAATTTGAAGAGCACTTTTAACGAGCCAAGATGTCTCATATTTATTTTTGTTGCAGTCTTTCAGAAGTCCCTTTCTTATTTGATTAATTCATTTTCATTTATCTTTAGTAATCGCTTTATCCTGGTCAGGGTCATGGTGGATCTGGAGCCTAGTCACCAGTCCATCAGTGGGAAACACACACCTAGGTGTGATTTAGTGTAGCCAATCTACCTACCAGCTTGTTTTGTTTTATTTTTATTGATTGAAAACGGGAGAGAACCGGAGAACTTGGAGGAAACCCACACAGACAGGGAGAACATGAAGGGAAACTGCACACAGACAATAATCCAAGCTCAGGATTGAACCGAGGAACTTGGAGCTGTGAGATGGTACCTGCTGCGCCACAGTGTCGCCTTATTAGAGACCTCATCTGCAAACTCTGTAAATATCTACAAGCGTGTATATTTAAAATATTCTAAAATTTGGCACACATTTAGGTTCGAGTTCTGTATTACTCCCATACTAGTGCCTTATCCTCACCTCAGTGCTGCAGTCTTACGTGCGGTCTTTTTCCTCATGGGACCAAATGACATTGTTTCTCGTAACCCCTGCAGGAGGACTGTCTCGGCTCCATTCCTCATTCGTCTCTGAGGAACAGAGGGCTTCTGGGCCACACTGGCCATTTCATCGCCGCTAGCAGGCAATTGGAGCATTGCCTATAACCACTTAGAAAGTGATATCTGTGGCCCAGTAATGAATTTAGATTCCACCCTCTGAATGTTTCTGCACCTAGTAATTATATCTACATGGATGAAAAGAGCATGCAAATTAAAAATCATTTTTGTGACAGAGGACTTTTGCTTGGAATGATTCTCACTTTATAATATATTTTACACAAAATACTTTTCCTCTCAAGCAAAAACAACTTGATACTTAAACTTAATATCACGATTTTTAAATTGGGATTGGATTCCAGTAAAAGCAGTCTCTGAGACAACTAATATATCAGAAAAGAACAATGCATAATCTGGAAACATGGGTAGGGCCAGCTCAATTTCAGCAAATTCCTTATTTAGCCCAGTGCGTACATAAAACCTTAAGTGTGCTGTCTAGTGTCATGGTTTGGTCGCCCAGAAACATAACTAACTAGACTAAAAAATGGCAGCAAACATAATGTAATAATGTTTGGCCAAATAGTTAGCTAGGTAAGTCCATTAATACAGACTGAGGGAAATGAATGTGTATGTGATCATGTGACATTGCATTTCCAAAGTTTTGGGTATGAGCTGTGGTGTTCCTTCCAATGCAAAATGTATTATACGAGTTTGGCTACCGTCCAAGGTGATCTATTGTACTAGCAGGAGATTTATATGACTAAGCTTTGATCGGTTTTGGCACACCATATTTCTCATACCTGATTCTGAAAAGATCATTTGTTTGTGCACGCTAGTCAATCAGAATAGTAAAAAATAGCTTTAGTGATTGCCAGATAGTGCCTCAGCCAATGTGTGTAGTGCAGCAGGTGGCAAAATTCGGAATGAGGAGATTGCATTACATTTTCATTGCATTTCTTTTTCTTGTTGATGAACCTAATAGCTCAAACACAAAATCTGCTTGAACTGGGCTAGTGATTTGTCCACCCACGTCTAGGGAAAATGTTAGGGTTGCTACTGAGAACGAGCTCGTAGCTTTACACTTCACCTGAATTTCTGATGAGTGAAACCCCATGACTTATTTAACTTGGATAACTTTGATCAGGTTTCTTATCTGTTTTTACTCAAATCTGTTGCATCGCAGCTGAGAAAAAAAAATGAAGATGGACATACAAGGAAGATGGTTGAAGGGACACACAATAAGGCAGTGGACAATGAGGGTGTAATGGATTTTTTCCCCCAGCCGTTTCAGTTTGATGTTCAGAGAAAAAAAGTACTAGGCTAGAGCTGAGGAGATACATCCTTGGTTCTCTTTATAGGACGCATCAGGGACGAGGGCCAGTGGAAGACTGAGAGCAGTGTCTTTCCATAAGCCTGATTAAAATGCATTAGAAGCACTAGGCTGCCTTCCCCCCATCATTGTAGTGCTTATCATCCCCACAGCAAACAGCACAGCTGTATGCCACAGAGCCAAGGGAGCCCTGTCATCTCTGCTTTACCTCTCCATTTATATGGAGAGAAGGGAGGAGAGCAGCTCAAGGACATGGCCCATGCTTTCTTTATGCTATATGAATTATGTCTTGAATGACTGCATTAGTGCCAAATCTCATAATGCTAACTGCTTAAAGAGTCTTTTAGTGCTTTTAGCAAATTAGTGCCAATTTGCTCACCTCAATGTCTCTTTAATGTGTTTGTCTGACAGTAGTGTAGATCAACATTAAAACTTTTTCCCAGGGGTAAAAACATGACTAAACATACAAGAATCTGCTTAAATGAATAATTTCCACAATACCTCATGGCTGTATGTACATTTCTGCCAAATAATACTGAAAATTGTGTTGGGTAGTTTGAGGACAAGTGCATTAGCTTAAGCACAAAAACAATTAGTGACACTGAAGGCATAATGAGTGTTCCAGCAACATTGCCATGTCATTTATCTCAACTGAGATGGAACAGACCGACTGTGAATAAACCAGCTAATGTGAAACAGATCAGTGGAGCCAATAGCTGGCTTCTTCAGGTACAGAAATTCTGCCTGGTGTAAAGGTAAACCGCAAAGCAGAACCAATATAAAGGACTTATTAATATCTGGAAATTTCAATTTATTTCATCCTGAGCTCATGCCGCAATTCTACATTCCCCAGAGGCTTTTTATTTCAGTATCAGTTATATAGATTAGCAAGTATGTTAGAGTAAAGATGACAGCGCCACTATAAAGGGCATATTCGTGCATTAAGGTATGCATAAACCCCTTTTCATCTGCAGATTTTTTTGTCGCTGTATAGCGGAGGATTGTATAAACTGCCGAATGCTAAAATAAGCCTTAAACATTTGGATGAATTGTGCGCCATCTTATCCAGAGCACTGTGGGGGATAATTCCCAAAGGAGACCCATTAGATATTGAGAATCAACTATAAATATTTTGATATATATTATTGTATTTTATTAAGGCTATCCTTTTTCAAACAACAGTTCAGATTATAGAATTTATAGAAATGGCTCTTTTTTTCAGTTGTTCTGTTTGTGAACACTGCTTATATTTTTGCTAGCATAATGGTTATTTCCAGTCATCTGAACACAGTTTGTGTTTGCCAGTGCCTTCAGGGGCATGAGTGGTTCTTTAGTGATGTGTCTAACACTAAAGTGGCAGTAACAGTTAATGGTTCATGCATCCCTTTGCTCAGTGAACAGGATGAAAGCACTGAAAACACTGCTGCTGATATCGTCCTTGTCCTGGATGATTGGATTGGAAGGTAATGCTTCCTGACTCTCAACATCTGACACTCTGTGGATAAAAATAATATTGAGCGAGATTTGCCCTTTGCATCACGTGGTAAAATTAGCCTTCCCTGTCTATGAGCTGGCCAAGTGTGGACCTTTCTCTGTTTCTATTTAATTGAAATATTGGCATTTTTATGAATTTTTATGTTTAGACACAATGTCATTATGTAAATATTATATATTTAGGCAGTGTTCCACTAGAAGAGATGGTAGTGTCTTTTTATATAAGGTAAAGAAAAATTAGTTCTTTAATATAGATCCAGCAGCTGGAAGGACTGTAACCGCTGCCATTCATCAGGATGTTTCCCTTTTCTGTCATGTTTGACATCTTAAGGTAGGGTAATGATCTTGTCCAAAGGCCCAGCAGTGATCTTTTACTGTACTGGGGTTTAAACTCAACACTCATATCAGTCATTTCCTGTCAGTCATTTCATCACTCAGAACACTTAACACCGAGCTACCTCTGTCCCCCTCTGGTCCCCCCCCACCTTCTCTCCTTTATTACTCTCCTTTATTAGGGTTGCAGTGCAGTGTTGCTATTGGTATCTGTTTGTGCACCAAACATCTGTATCAGTATTTGGATGTAAACCTGTAGTGGGTGTAGACCAAACCGGAATGTGTGTGTGTGTGTGTGTGTGTGTGTGTGTGTGTGTGTGAGAGAGAGAGAGAGAACGAGAACGAACGAACGAACGAACTGTAGCACTGTGCTTTAAAGAAACATGAGCTGTTCTCTTCTTGATATAGATGTGTGCACACTAATTCACACATTGTGATTTTTTTTCACCCGAAATTTTTTCACCTTATAAAAAGCACCTGATCCCAAAATTGGCATCCAAAAATAAACAGTTTATCACTTTGCTTTAGGGTTGGTTCGGTACGGTACCTGGCATGGTAGAATGGTAACGGTACTAGTTCGGTACTAATGCAATAAATAAATATTCATACAAACTGATGAAATTAATAAACATCAGAAGTTGTATTGTTTAAACACGGCATTAAATGAGTGAAAACATTGACTTCTTGCTCTTGCCTGTCTGTCTGTGGGTGATGGGTGTAGAAAGAAGGCTTTATTCGTAGGCTAATTTTACAAACATCTGACTAAGGTTATTTCTATAGCCTCGTTATTCTTTCTTTCATGAATTCATTAAGGAGGAGACCTCTAAGTAGGCTAAGGCTACATCCACATTAATACGTTTTAGTTTAAAACAAAACCGATCTCCGTCCAGATGAGTGTTTTAGCTCCATATCAGAAATAATCTCCATTCTAACATGCCTGAAAATGCATATCACATGACCATTCATGTATACTGGACATGCGCGTGCCGTTATAAACTGCTGATGCTGTTTGTTTTCTTCCGGGAAAGGGTCATGTGATAGGAGCGTGACGAATCACGGAAGGATGCATTGTGACTGATAAGACCCAATCAGGATGCGAATGTGGGTGTGTGCGTCATCATTTCCAAACGTCTCCACTAAAACGCTACCCCGGAATTCTCAAACTAAAACGGGGCCAGCAGCATTTCCAAAAATCTCTGTTTTTGGGGATCGAAAACTCTGGAGTAGTGTGGATGCCAGGTGAAAATATAGCAAAAATGCATTTTAAAACTAAAACGTATTAATGTGGACGTAGCCTAAGAAGACAAACGGCAGCCTTTGTGCTATCATCACAGTGGCTGGCTGCCAGTTAGCCCCGTGTAACATTAGGTCGGCTAAACTTGCGTTAGAAGCGGGCTAGTCTGTTAGCTAGATTCAGGATGGGAAATATCGTGAATAACCATGAGCAAAGTTTGGTACCTGTCATTTAGGCAATCTTATTTTCAATTTATTTATGTGATCATCATGCACACCTTCCAATCCTGAAACTCTTTGTACAAACTGGGATGTACATGCATCAATTGTTTCACCAGGTTAGACGTATTGCCTCCCTTCGCCACACGTGACCTGAGGCACCGTTTCCACAAAGGTGTAGAAGGAGACTCCACCTCTCCACTAGCACTTGCCCTAAAAGCAAAATATCGCCAGATCTTGCTAAGAGAGCCTTGTTTCTTGACAAATTTCAGCCATCAAATGGCACTAGTTCGTTCAGCAGTTTTCAAATGTCAAATTTACCAGTAACGGTAAATTACCAGTAACTGGAGCAACCCTACTTGGCTTTGCCAAAATAGAGCCTGAGCAACTTGTAGGTTTTTTTTTTTTTTCTGCACTCACTTTTTTCTTTTCTTTTTTTTAATCAATTTTTTTTCCCCCGAGTGTGTTCTTGCCAGAGCTTAATCAGTCTCTCCTCAATTTCATGGAGCCATGCAAAAAACAGAGTGGCCTTGGACATGTTTGTGTTCTAGCTGCTCCAAACTCATCTCTCGATCATCCCTTTTGTTCTCTTATTGCCTGTAGTGTTTTTTTGGGAAAACATACAAGTTGTTTTCAGGAGTTTCATTTATTTGAGGTAGAAGCTATATTTCAAAGTCTCTAACCGTGACATGCTTTTTAAAAACCCTGAACTCAATCTGTACAATGTACAGTACTGCATATAAGCATTAGTCAAAGAATTATGAGACTTTAACCTTATTAAATGTTTCTCAGGCTGATGTTTGTAATGTCTTCAATAAAATATTTGTGTCTTTCTCCTTGAAATTGCATCCAGACAGCAATGAAACAGTCATATGTATGGATGTCTTTATAGAACACCATGTGGTATTTGTACAGTATGCCCTTATTTTAATTGAAGTGAGGATTATATGCAGACAAGCCAGATCAAGTGTGACAGAATTATTTAGAAATTCTATGAATACCCATTCACAGCTGACTATATACGAGTTGTACCATGGTCAGAAACGTATACTAAAGCAGGAGGCAATAATGTCCTGTTAAATCACTGAGATGTCTATCCAAAGTAGTGTTACAATTCTCAGCTTACCCTTGACTTTGTCTGGAAAAAAAAATTCTCAAGAGTGGAGGGAGAAAACAGACTGTCACTCTAGACATAAAGTCACAAGAGTAGCACCTGTAAGGAATGGAGTTACCATTTGTCAGAAGAAATAGAAAAGAATTTTGCCAGGTACGTTCACAGGGTTCACATCAGATTTCTAATGCTCCATATTATAGAAGGCAGAAACTGGAAGATAGCAATAATCGCCCACAAGGCAAAATGTCTCACATAGAGGAACCTGGACACACCAATGGGGATGACAAAGCATGTGTGTGTATGTTAGGCCACTGGGTCTGCCCCATGGGTCTGATGATGGCTATTTGAGAAAGTCAGCAGCTCAGAAAATTAGTTATTAACGTGTGAAGTTAAGCCATTGATCTTCCTCTTCTGTAACTCACTATTGGGAGGGATGACATGCACTGTATGGCCAAAGGTTTGTGGACACCTAACCATCACACCCATATGTGGCCCTAACTGTTATGTGGGCTCTAAATTTTGCCACAAAGTTGGAAGCACACAATTCTATACAACGTCTTTGTATGCTGTATGATGGTCAGGTGTCCACAAACTTTTGTCCATATAGTGTACCAGAAAAAGACAATGAAGTCCAGGCAGAGTAAGTTTTCTAACTGTAAGGAAGGATTAGGGTGATGTAGAGTTTTGAAGCTAGAGAACTACAGATTCTCTGTAAGTTTTGGTTGTGTGGGTAAATAAAGGAAAAAAAAAGGAAAATCTTCCCATATTTACAACAGTATTTAATGTGTAATTTTTCCTCCTGGTGCAGGTTGAGCATGAGCGTGGTGTTGGAGCTCAGCCGCAATGCATGCATTAGGCTGTAGACTGAACCTGGCAGCAGTGCTAAATGGCCTGCTTGTGTCACTGGTTGCAGCCCTGCTATGGAAGTATGTTCGGCTAAGCGACCACATGGCCCAGCTGGAAGAGGAGTTACAGCTGACACGTCAATCCCAGGAGCTTTCACATGTGCGCATAGATTATCATGCCGCCCTGTTGGCGCTGCAAGAGCAAGGCACAAGGATGGTCTGCACTGGCAAAATGCACACTGACCGCATCTGCCGCTTTGACTACCTTTGCTACTGTACCGAGGCTGAGGAGTTCATATTCTTCCATAGTAATGCCTCAGTCATGCTTCCCAATTTGGGCCCTCGTCGCTTCCAACCAGCCCTGCTGGACTTGTCCTCCGTTGAGGATCATAATACTCAGTATTTTAACTTCTTGGAACTGCCTGCAGCTGCACTAAAGTACATGCCGAAGCCTGTGTTTGTGCCAGATGTCACTCTCATCCTTAATCGCTTCAACGCTGATAACCTGATGCACATCTTCCACGATGATCTTCTTCCAATATTCTACACCATGCAACAGTACACAGACCTGGATGATGAAGCCAGGCTTGTTTTCATGGAAGGTTGGGGAGAGGGGAACCATTTTGATCTCTATCGCCTGCTTAGCAGCAAACAGCCACTACTTAAAGAGCACTTACGGAACTTTGGCAAGCTCATGTGCTTCACGAAATCTTATGTCGGATTGTCAAAGATGACCACATGGTATCAGTATGGCTTTGTACAGCCCCAAGGGCCCAAAGCCAACATTCTGGTGTCTGGGAATGAGATTCGTCAGTTTGCCTCATTCATAATGGACAGGCTTAACATCACAAGAGAGGAGAGGCCTGAAGGTGATGATTATATAGTAGTGTTTAGTAGAGCTTCTAACAGGCTGATACTCAATGAGGCAGAGTTGCTTCTTGCTTTGGCTCAAGAATACAAAATGAGGACAGTCACTGTGTCCTTGGAGGAGCAAACATTTGCAAGCATAGTCCAGCTTATCAGTGCGGCATCCATGCTGGTCAGCATGCATGGTGCTCAACTAATCACGTCCATGTTCCTACCACGAGGGGCTGCTGTCATCGAGCTTTTCCCATACGCAATCAACCCAGAACAGTATACGCCATATAAAACTCTGGCCTCCTTGCCATTAATGGACCTGCAGTATATAGCATGGAGAAACACCGTTGAAGAGAATTCTGTGTCCTATCCTGACCGCCCCTGGGACCAAGGTGGTATCGCTCACCTGGAGAAAGAGGAACAGGAACGTATCCTGTCTAGCAAGGAGGTGCCGAGACACCTCTGTTGTCGCAACCCAGAGTGGCTTTTCCGCATTTATCAAGACACCATTGTGGACATTCCGTCCTTTCTTCAAGCCCTTAGAGAAGGTCTAAAAGTTAAGCCTAATCTGAAAAAGAGCAAACCTGCCAGCGTAGTGCATCCTGGTCGAGTCAGGCAACCCAAGTGCCAGACATCAGTGCAGGCTGCCCATGAAGCAAAGCTCTCTGTGTCCTGGCAGATTCCTTGGAACCTCAAGTACTTGAAGGTAAGAGAGGTAAAATATGAAGTGTGGATCCAGGAGCAGGGAGAGAACACGTACATGCCTTACATTCTCCCCCAACAAAACTATACCTTTTCAGAAAACATTAAGCCCTTTACCACATATTTAGTGTGGGTGCGCTGTATCTTTAACAAGAACCTTTTGGGACCGTTTGCAGATGTTCTTATATGTAAAACCTAACTCTGTTAAGCTCACAGTGTCATGACCAGAGTAAGGGAAATGCTGATGACACATACTGTGAAGTAGTTACCATAGTAAATGAGGGGAAGATTTGTGCTGTGGACTAAAAATAACACAGAACACTGAACTGCCAAATTAGACTCTTTGAAAAGAATTCAACTTTATCGTGAGTTTGAAAGATTTTCAATATTCAGATTGTATTTATAAAACTGTGTAAGGTAATTTATTTTTATTTATTAGTTAAAGATGTCTGGTGTTGAAGTGTATTGTGCCTGTGGGTGTGATTATCTGATTGCGCTGATAGATATTTTCAGGTTTCCTACTTTTTGGCACAAGTGATTTTGTTAATTTTGCAATCCTGACTTTTATGTGACTTTGTGACTTGAGCAAATGATTCATGTAGTCATTGCACTCTTATTAGTTAGCTTAGCATTGCATATAATATTGAGTCAAATTAGCCTAAAAACAAAGTGGTCTTAGAAATATGTTTTTCCCTGTTTATTCATTGTATGTGTGATGACTTGTACTAGTTTTTCAGTGCTGATATTTTTCCGTTTTATTCTAGAAGACGTTTCATGCTTGCCTCTTTTGGCATTGAAACTGTTTGTTTGCAAATGAGACTTACTGTACTGGAACATGGAATGGGAGGGCTGAGTCTTTTAACTGTGGCCTGGCATGATCAAATGGAAATAAAGATAGAACACTGCTGTTTGGTTTATCAAAACTAAGAGTTGAATGTAACCTGTAGTATCAGTTACTACGTTTCTCACTATAAATGATATAATTCTTTAACATTTTGGTTCTCCTTGACTGTTGTCCCATACTTGAATATCAGTATTTAACCATAGTGTTCTGTTTGCTACTTAGCAATGGATGTACAGTTCATGGACCACATTGGCTTAGGGAGCTGAGATAGAAGAGAATATTTGAAGTGACCAACCTTTTATCCTGTTTTTGGGGAACAGTAAAGGCATACAAAACCACTTCTTGTGCATGGGGATGCTCCTACAAGTATCCCCATATTTGTGCAAATAATTCCTGGATGCAATAGAGTGAATTTACTTATCTGCTTTATTTTAGTTTAAAAAAAAAAGCATTTGGTGTCAATTGAAGGTCAAAATGACCCAAACATAACATATATAATAAAGGCTAAATATAAAGGGGAGTATAGCAGATGCACCAAAAATTATAAAAGTAAAATTGGCATTTTTCATGTTCAATTAAGTAAAAAGAAAACATATAAAGTTTCATTTTTGGGGGGAAAAGCATTTTAGTATGGTTCCACTTTAGGTAAAAAAGGGTCCATTTTGACCAGAACAGAACACAAGGGTTAAAATCTGTACATTTTTCACTTATTTTGGGGATATTTTTCTCATTTAGAGACCTCAGCTATACTCTGTATTATATTCTGTGTTTTGATTGACATAATTAAATGCTAATCATATTCATGTATAAGATGAGGATGATTAATCCATGCTGAGTCTAATATGAAATCAATGTGATGTCTAATGCCGGTAATCACAGAAAGAGTGGATCTAATTCTGAAAATAAGGCTTGGTAATGTAGTCAGGCCATTTGCATGTCTTACATTAAACCAGATTATCCAAGATGAACTTAGAATGTCATCACGAAAAAGGCATTATTTTAAAGAATATTATGCTCAAGTTGAATGCAAGAAGTGGAATAGACTATTAGTGAATTTCACTACCTGCCATCTGTTAGGTTTGGGGAAAAAAATGTTTTGCTGTTTGTTCAATTAATTAAAAATGTTGTGCATTTCACATTCATTTATATTTATAATTGTATTTTTTGGTTGGACATTTCTGATGTTTGGAGGCTCTCACCTTTACTGAGTAATTTCTGTAATAGACTGGAGTCACCATTACACATTAATGACTTGTCTACTACAAACAAAAACCTGCTATATCATTTGGAGAGTGGATTAGAGCACAAAAGGGTTCAAATCAAAGAAACATGGTAGTATGAGTTTTGCTTATTAAAAAAACAAAACGGGGAAGACCTGCATTCAGGTGTCCATAAACTTTTGGCCATATTGTGCAATTTTCCTTCTTTTTAGTGGCTGTGCCTGAAATAAAGTGAGCATAGCTGCTAAAGTTGCATTGATATCCGAACAATATCTACTGCATCGGTATGGTACCAATTACAATGAATCACTAGCTACGCTATTGCGAAAGCAGAATGGGTTAATAAGCTGCAGAAAATGTCAATACAGGAGTTAAAATTTAAACCTCAGAAAATGTGGTTTAAAAGTGCATAAGGTTTAATGTCAAGAAATATATTATACAGTCAGTCTGTTTAGGTTTTAATAGTTTTATTTCAATAAACCTTACAATGCATTTAACTTATCCAATAACTTTGGACTTCTATGAAATTTTGAGTAACACGGAGAGTTATAAAATGGTTTCCTTTATGTCTGCTGCTTTATGTCTGTTTGCCAAAGAGCTAGAGTCTTCCCTTTACATGTTTCCAGCTGATTTATGGTAATGGTTTGTAATGACCGAACATTTTCATGCTTGGAACATACACCAGTAAAGTTAAACCAAATCAAATGAAACATTGGAAACTGAAACACTGGAAATGAAAACATGACACATTTTATAGTTCTATTAAACATTGGTTATGTAACTTTGGTTATATCCGATAATGATGTAGGGATGATGATTTTCCGCGATTACGGAAAAAACGTGGAAATTGCGGAATCGCTTGTCTGAAACGGGATTGCCATTCTGAAATGGAAAACAGGTTTTTGTCGGCATCCAGTTTCAAAACCTGAGAAATTCAATCCACGCAGCTATACAGCAGGCTTTTTTTTTTTTTGCAAAAAGAAATCGAGTTACAGTGTAAACCGGGTTGTCAACAAACTTTCAACATCCTGCCATGTTGTAAATGATGCGAGGACTTATGATCAGTGTGCACGCTGATTGGATAAAAAAGACATCTGGGGATTACAGAGAATACTCCAAATAATAAAGTAGTCGAGTCCAACATGGCGACATCTGCTAAACGTCAAAAACATGCGCAGAGCATAACATCGGTGTCAGCGAGTAACCATGCGAAACAATACCCTAACGATTTTTACGAAGATGGGGGGATTCTATTCTGCAAATTTTGTCAGCACAGTGTGGACTATAAACATGTTGACATGGTGAAAGATCACCTCAGTTCACGGAAATATGTCACAGCCAAATCTTGGACCGAGCGTTGCGAGTTGGCATCCACATCCAAACAAACAATTACTTCTTCGATGTTAAAAGCAGTGACATAAAAAACATACGTGAAGAGTTTATGGATTTTTTGAAAGCGCTAGTTACAGCTGACATCCCCCTCTATAAAGTAGAGAGACTGAAGCCATTTCTTCTCAAACACTGTCCTCAAGGGGGTCTGTACCTCAACAGTCTATGCTACGGCAGGTGTACTTGCTGAGACTATTTGAGGAGCACATCGCACAATTAAAAACCATCCTCAAGGATCAGTCAATTTATATAATTGTTGATGAAACTACCGATGTTAGGGATAAGTTCATACTGAACATTCCTTTTAGGGTGCAAGATAAAGTCTATCCTGCTGAAGCAGTCTCCCATCTGTTTCTTCATCAGTTATCAATTCATGTCCATTGCTATTTCTGTGACTTGGGTACTTTGTGAATTTATGGGGACATTTCATCATGTGCATGAATGTTTTTTATTTCATTTTGATGTCTTTCAGCGGAGGTGATACCATACATTTCTTCAACTTCTTTCTCTCACTCTCCCAATTTGAACCTGAAAGTCTATAATTATGGAGAAATTGAATAAAAAATTTATTGCTTGAGTTTTGTTTTTATGGATTTCAGAACTCCAAAACTGTATCATTGGTACATGGAAACCTTTGCCATCTCTTATTACAGAAAACGGGGGGGGGAAAACGGAATTGGCAAAATCACAAAATGGAATTAGCAATTTTCTGAAACAGAAAATCATCCCTAATGATGACATTATCATGTATAAAGCACTTTTTTTTAAATTAAATTATTCACAAAAGGTAATACCAAAACCTTCAATAGTTTGTGTTTTGCCATTATAATGTATAATGGAGTCTATCGCCTTGAGCTAGCATTCAGAGATCTTTGGGATTCATACATTGACATCATACACTGACATCAGTATTCTCTTTCTCCAGAGAGAACTGTGAGCCACTAATTGGCCTTTATGTTTGCAAAAATAACCCTGATGGTGAGAATAAAGGAACTGGTTTAGCTTCCTTTGTTTGAAGTTAGGGTTTTGTCTCATTAACTATTTCTGTCAGGCTTCTTTTACACGTTTACACTTCTGACCTTCTAGTTTCAATACAGAAGACACTCTGAAATTCACTTTTCCCTAAATCAATTCAATATTGTATCATCACCCTTGACTGTTAAATATCAAATCCAGAATTATTGGAATCGTCCAAGAGAATGCGCCAAATGTATAACAGAAATACACAATGATTTAAAATTTCCACTCATATACTTTGAGGAATGCTCAGTAGTTTCTCCAACAAAAATATTTGGATAACCCTGTTTTTGCTTTTGAACATTTCCTGTTCCCCTGAGTTATAAATCTATAAAGTTGCACATGTGCTTAATTCCTTTATCATCCATCACCATGTACAAATCACATAATAGAAAATAATGTAAAATAAACAAAAACATACCAGTAATCATAATCAGAGCAATCATCATCATCATCTAACAGTAACAGTAATAGCAGTATCACCTGAATAGTAAGGAGGTAAAGAACACTAAAGATTACAGTTTGATTTCTTGGGGCTGTCATATTTATCATGCTGTGCCTGAACGTCTGTCATTTAAACTACATTTGAAATTGGGTGGGGAAGTCAGGTAAGACCATAATTGAACTTTCTGCACACCATCTACCAAAAAAAAAAAAGTGTAACTGCAAACCAGGAAAAATTTATATACAACACATGGGAAAATATGGTAGTGTATCTGATTTGTGGCTGTTTTATGGCTAGTGGTCCTGGGGCTCTTGTGAATTGCACTAAATTCCAGTAATTTGAGTAATTTTACTCTTCTGAAACCATGAAACATTTTTCAACCCAATGTCTTATAATTGGCTTTAAAACGTGTTGGCACTGTTCATTTGAGCGGGTGGGTAACACTTCATTTGACTGTGACTAATACAAAACTAATTTAGCAGATGCATACAGGGTAGCAGTCAGCTTTCACGTATCCAGCTTGGTGCTTATGCATATTGTCGAGTTGTCAAGGGTAAAGTTGCACATGCAAACACAGCCTGTGACAGAGGAGTGCTCACAGAACAGACTGTCATTAAGGCCCCAGTGGAGCAGAGCTCAGCCTTTCCTGCCTCTGCATCAGCACCACACCTGAGACTGAGGACTCGAGTGGGAGCCGTTAATCACATCATCACACCACAGCCGAGAGCCAGCCTTCAGCACACTGTGCATTGTCATGGCAACACTCCCAGGTGAGGACCTTAAAGACTCTGTTATTACCACACGTCTCTGCAGTAGAAACACCAGAGGGCAGAGCCCTTGGATTCACTCCACTGACTGACGAGCTTGTCAGTGAAGGTATGTAGCTGTGCTGTGATGCCAAAGTTCAGAACTTCATATGGTGTTCCGGTCTGATGGCCAGATGTGAGGGCAAAAAACCAAATCAGTTCTGTAGGATTTTGTCTCTGGCTCGCTGGGGACTGCAGATTAATTGAATGTCATGCTTAATTAAAAATTAACCTAAGTTAATGCCATTAAACAAGTGTCTTGCAGGGTCTTGAAAAAATGGCATGGCCTAAATGCAGGCCAATGGAAGTTATGTTTAAATTAGATATAGGCTTTATTGCTATTTCTGTCCTTAAAGCTTTGATGTTAAGGTTTTAGGAGTTGCAGTGTCTGGTAGTAACCTTTTTATTCTGTTTATTATCCAGCTCCTAAATGTGCTCCTGATCACTGTATTTTATTTAGGAACACAGGTTTTCTGTGGGATTGAGGCCAGTCAAAGTGGTCCAGCATTACATCATGACCACTGCAGTCACAACAGGTTTGGCCCTGTGCAGCCTCCACTTGTCATCCTGGAACATGTCTGTGTTGTGTTCTGCTTGGACATGAAGCACAAACAACATCAGAATCTCACCAACAACTGACAAACTGGTTTTATGCTAAATTACATTTATCCAGCTTGTTTGGGGAGTTTATAATTACACCAGAGCACTATCACCGCTTGTACTTGTGATGTTCCTCAGGTTAATTTTGACTCAGAAAAGCCTGGCTTTAGATACAGTTCCAGTTCTGTATAGGTAATTAAAAACTGTGTAATAAAAACTGTGTAACACACACACTAGTGCATCTCAAACAATTAGAGTATTGTGAAAAAGTTCATTTTTTTTCATAATTTAATTCAAAAAGGTAAACTTTCATATATTCTATATTCATTA
>JAOTRR010000051.1:23539574-23551781 GCA_028570945.1 Gogo arcuatus
CTATCTATCTATCTATCTATCTATCTATCTATCTATCTATCTATCTATCTAATTTCCCCTTGGGACCAATGAAGTCTTATCTTATCTTATCTATGAGAAAACAGGAACCAATATACATATCAACCTGAAAATTGTTGTTTGTCAACATTCATGAAGTTTATTATCTTTTCACTAAAATGTGCACTGAAATATGACATGCATTGAAACCTATTTAAAACACAATGCAAGACAATGAGACAAATATCAAAACACAAAACAAAAATGTTGTATGCTTTAATTATGCTTTCTTAATTCTGATAGGAGAAATCAGTGTCCTGAACAATATAATCTCCCACCAGGAGCTATGGACCTTTCTCCTTTAATTAATTAATTAATTAATTAATTAATTAGAGCCCTGCTTAACCAACAACCTGCACAAATCTGTGAAAACAATCATATAAACCTGTGCTTTTCCAAGAGTTTGTTAATGTTGGTAAAAACAAGGATTGTTTCCTCCTTTTCCTGTAATGGTATAGTATTATTTTAGGTTTAGGGGTGAGTATTATATGTTATAAGGCCAGGTTAGTGCATTTTATGTACAGAACAATATTACTCTGAAAAGTCTGAAAGGCTCCATGTAGGTTTTTTACAAGTTGCTATTTATGATTTTGGCTTGGCTTGTTATATTGCTGCATAATAAAACCAAAAATTAGAGCCTTTCCTTTGCAACTCTAACACATTCAATATAGAAAACACATCAATGTTAAGTAAACCTGTCAAAATAATCGATATGAAGATGGAGTAGTTACAGATGAGTAGTTTTAGTAGTAGCACTAGCAAATACAATTACTTAGTAAATACTAATTCTTCACTTTTTAAATATGATTAATATTTTAACTGCCTCGGCTCCTTCTAAAATGTATGTGGAACAATAGTAGACATACTGTCACAATTCTACAGTATGGCTATTTGCTCTTATTACAGTAATATTCCAGTATGAATAGATTTAAATAGCACTTTAAGACCTGTCACCATTGTGAAACATCTAGCGCAATCACACACAACTTTGTGTCTTAAACAGTGATTCGGATATAGAAGCAAAGTAGAAGCATGTTTAAACTGAACACTTGTCAAAAAAATAACTTGGTTTGATAAATTTAGTTACAGTAGATTAATTTGAATTATATAAGCATTTGTGACACGTGGGATATAAAATGTGTGACTGGTCAATGATCATAGTTTCTTGAAGCTTGTTCAATTTAAATACCTTCACTTTGTCTCCTTTTAAGTGTCTTAGCTACTCATTTCACACTGAATTAATGAAATCTAAACAGTCAGCATATGTAGAAACAGTAAACCCTTCTGACAGTGTTTTTGCAAAGTGCTCTAATCTCTTTCCCAGTATCAGACCTACGTAAAAGCTATATTTTATTTTGCATTGCGGCAATAAAGACGAATCCCTGATTTAGCTGCAATAATATATCAGAGGTTACACGTGCTATTGTGCATCTCTTTGGTTGAGATGTCGAGACTTCAGGCAGTGAATATTGTGGTGTGAACCTGTTTCTGGGCCCTGTCAGGAATAGCTGAACCAGTGGCACAGACAGCATGGTCAATATGTTTTCCTGCATTTCATTGTGCTTTTTTTCTTCTTCTAGTGTTGCAGCTCGAAGGCCAAAGCTAGGCTCCTGAGTAGGGCTTTCAGAGACATCAGTAAAAGAGCCGCACCAGTGTGATGATGAGGAACATAAGGGTGATGATGGTGAGAGCGGAGAACAGGAAGAGCAAAGTAGCAAACACACTGTTGGAAATGGGTAGCTTCAGGAGCTTTGCCTCTGCAGGGATCATGTTAGACTGAGCTAGCATGTAGCCCAGGGACCAGGCTATACTTGTGTTATTTACCTGCAAAACACGAGCAGATAAATTTTAATGGTGACTTTTCTATTACATTTTTAAATTGTTAACTCTAAAACTATGGGTAGGAAATACAGGAAGTCCAGTAACAAAGGCATGTGATACAAAATAGCAGTATGAGTCTTTTTCAAAAAGGAAAGATTTTTAAAAATCAGAACGAAGAAAAAAAAAAGAATGTGTAATGAATGGATTGAACATTGTGGATGTCAAAGGCTGGGAAGAGTGTTTGTTACAAGAAACACCTTGTTAATCAACATTATTTACAATATTAACTGAGCATTAACAAAATCATATGTACTGTGATTTTTCAAAAACATTACATTTCAATAATAATTTATATTATTATATAAATACTTATGTTAATTATATTGATTATTTTATATGTGATCATTTTAGAAGTTCAATATCATTCATTCATTCATTCATTCATTCATCCATCAATAACTGCTTTACCCTGGTCATGCTCAAGGTGAACATAAATATGATGCTGTGCTTGTGATGGTTATAATCCAAATATAAGTAAGGTTGATGCTTGTGTTTTAATATTTACATCATGAGATCTGAGTTAAATTGATTATTGACCATTAGTATCAGGTGCTAAGCCCAGTGTTCCTGGCATCCACCATGACTCTGATCAGAATAAAGCAGTTACTGAAACTGAGTGATTGTGTTTTATGTGTAATATGGTACCTCCTTTTGAAAATTAATTTTTTCCCAGTTGTCAGCATTAAACTTGTAGCCATCTGTGAGAATTGTATGAACATAGTTCGCAGAGTAACAATACGATCTCAAGTGTTTCTCTGAGATGTTGTAGTTTTTCTTGAGCTGAAGAAAAAGAAGAAAATCCGGATTTGGCTGTCAGTAGTCATTTTACTTATTCAGCATAATTCAAATAGAAAATTGATACCATATACATTCTCTTTGACAGTCTGTGGGAGGTACTCACTCTTTTCCAGTCCATAAGGCAGAATGACCACACGGTAGAGTTAAACTTTTCCAGACCGTTAGAGCCTTTTATATCCAGAGCATCAGCTGTGTAGTAAAATCCTGCGTAGGCCTTAACAGCAATAGATACATTATCACCAACAGTGTAGTACTATAGCAGTCATTGTGATGATGGATATGTGTTTAGACATACTATATCTACAGACTAAACTGATATTAAACTTGCTTTTGAATTAATTATAAGATCAGATGGCAAGCTCCTCAGAAAATCTTTTGAAAGAAATGAGCTTCACTTCAAAAGTAATTCAATTAAATGTTGGTTTCAGCATGTTGGAGTCATTTCCTTGTTTTGTTTAGCAATCCACAAACACTGAAATGGAAATCTGCTTGGTAATACATTATCATAATTGCAAACATTAGCTACGAATGCCTACCATGAAGTCACCTGTGACAGGTGGTTGGTATACTCCATTAAATGAGCACTTCTCTTTCCTCTGACAGGACTTCAGGTCAAAAATCCTCATGACCAAGGTTTTGCACTTGGCTGGATCGCTCTGTCCAAAGAAAGTGAAGGTTTTCCCAGAGGTATAGCCAGCTGGAGTAAGATGCTTTGTACACTCACTGCCAAAGATATCATCCCCAGACATGGTGCTGTTGTAGCCAAGAGGGTAGCAGGGGTGATTTATACGTGACCAATCAGAGGACAGCTGAGATGGGCAAGAGATGCTAAGGTCAGTTACTATACCATAACAAACTTGAAAGTGTTTTATGAACTGAAGAAAAATGCAACTCATTAGCTCTTTAGGAAAAGATGACACATCAGCTATATCTGTATGCAGTATATGGTATCAGAGCTAGCTAAAATAGGAAGGAGAAAGGATAATGAAGGCTAATGTAATTTTATCTGCCACTTCTCAACAGGACATTGCTAATGTCAGAGTAGTCTGGGAAAGCATTAATATAGCTAGGATTAACCTCACTCCATTGCTTTAAATGGATGTACATTATTGCATTAGTACAAGAAAGGTTTTACAGGGATTTTGCACTCTGCTTTGCTCCAGTCTGCTTTGTGTAATTAGTATGAGGATTAAAACAAGTCAAATGGATTGATCAATACAGTAATACTATAATGCAGCATTAACAGGTTGACCACTGCCCACATACTAAAATGACATTGAGATTTTTTTTTGGTTTCTAAGAAAGAATATTTTTAAATTAACAGACTTTGCCTAATGATGATGATAATAATAATAATAATAATAATAATAATAATAATAATAATACACAAAGCCTGGGTGTTTTGGATGAAGTAAATTTGGATGACAGATGTTAAGGATCATTACAGCATATAGAGCTTGCAATATTTGCATTGTCTGTTTTTTGAACTGAGAAAAAAATATACCTTTATTTTACAAGTTATCTATGAAAAAAAATAGAATATCAAAATCTTAAAAATGAAATGCATTTAGATAAAATCTGGTGATGTCAAAAGAAAATATTTTTGAAAAGAGGTTTTTCCATGAATGTTTCTGTGTTCATAACTGATTTGACTGTTAAAACAGATGTGTCAAGAAGAATGTGTAAGAGACAGTTATAAACGCAAATTCCTAAAGGGACATGCAAACCTTTTCACTATTATCATTATATTAGCTTATTCTACTGTATTTGAACATCTTTGATACTTATAAAGGAACACCTGTGAAACCTAACACACTAAATGTCTAATTATAACATACATTTCTTTGTATTCTTTTATTTTGTCTTTTATTTTGCAAACTTTTGCACTCAGCTGTGTAGCTGTTTTTTCCTCCTACAATTAACATTTAATTGCAACGTTATTACAGGAACAGAAAATGCTACCTTTACAAGCTCTGCCAAAACTCTTTTTTCAGCCTCATTTTTGCCATAGCACAGGAAGCTGTGTGTGTAAACATTGTATTCGTAGCCATAGAGTGAAACTTTTATTAGATCCGGTCCTCTGGCATCAGACGGGGCCGTGAAGGCGATCTGAGTGGAGGCTCCGCCCAGGTCCAGTGACCCCACGGTCTGTGCTCCATGAGGATGAACCCAAGCATTCCATATATTTTTCTGTACAAAGTGAACAAAGCACAGTTCATAAAATACTAATGATCTGGGGAATGTTATAAATGTACTGCAATGTATGGTTGTGATCTTCAAAACAATCTAGAAACATACATAAAAATATCCTATAAACCTTTGTTATACAGATTTCCCCAACAGTTTCTTGAGGAAGACGTATAAAAACCCCACATTGCTTTAATAATAAAGAGCCTTGTATATGAACTGAATACTCCCTCTTGACCTGACCTCACCTCCAGGAAGTTTCCCATCAGGTAGTTGACGGTTATCCACCCATACAGCCCCTCTTCCTGACCTGAGATGATGGAAGCATTGTGGAAATAGAATGGCAAAGAACGAAGATAATCCCGCACTGTCATCAGGATAGCATTGGACTCCTCTTCACTCTTCCGCCTATATACAAATATTCCAACATGGAATTTTGCAGGAACAGCTGGTGATAATTAATTCATATGAAATAAAAACTCTGTTTTAAAAGTCAGGTTTTGTCCAATTAAATTAAATTCAGTTTTATTTGTATGAAGCTTTTAAAAATAGACATTTTCAGATGTACAGTTACGTCCCTAAAGAGCAAGCCAGAGGTGACAGTGGCAAGAAAAACTCCCTGAGATGAGATAAGGAAGAAACCTTGACAGGGAATCCATCCTCTTCTGGGGGACACCGGATAGTGTGATTATAAATAATGACATAGGTTGTAGTGCATATTCATGAATAATGAGGCTATAAGGGAATTGATAATACAGGTGCAGACAAACAGCTGGAAAAAAAAGCTTACTGGAGCAGTCTCATTCCAGCAGTTGCGCCAAGAAAGATGGGTGTTGATTTATGTTGATCTGGAGGGATGAGATTCGTTATGTTTTCCATACACTTTTTAAGGTTCTTCCAGGCCTCTTCATTCTTTTCTGAGATACCAGGACCTGTCAACGAACATAATCATAGTCATTATATTTAATAGTCTACTATCCAGCACATAATACTGTACATGTCGCCCCTCACAAGCTGTCGCATCATGACTGAGAAACATTGTAATGAGAAATAGTGTGGCCATACAGTCTTCATATGAGTATGCATTTTTAATAGGCATCGGCCACATCTTTGTAGGAATACAATGTAATATTATAGAGTATATCACCTGAGGATGCAGATGTAAACAAATGCTAGGTCTAAATCTCTGTTGTATCAGTTACTCAACTGAGATATACTGTATGTATAGTCTGAAAACAAGGCATTGTTCTTTTTCTATTTGCTTTCATGAAATTGACGATAAATGTTAGTATGGACTGAAACTCTCCTGGTATCTGTTCAAAGAAGATTTAATCATTGTTTATTAGTTACAACAATCAATAAATAAGATTGCAGTACCATTTCATTGCCTTACATCCATCTCAGGAAATCCTAGACCAGGTTTAGAGTTTTAGTGTTGGGTGAAATCCCACAGAAAAGAGAGCTTTCCTTCACACTTCTGTATATTTAGACTGTGCATTATGAGGATGAATGTTGGTTCCACACCTTTAACCTGACATTTTGCAGTCTGCGTCACAACCCCGGTGTTGTTTTCTTTCTCGGCTGGCCACTGATACAGATATACAGTGGTTCTGGAGGAGCCAGCATCCAACACAATACCATACTGTGCAGAGAGAGAGAGAGAGAGAGAGAGAGAGAGAGAAGCACTGGAACATTCACAGTCATAAATAGTCCCAGTTGTATGCAACAATTAGAGATCTATCGGTTTGCCTTAGCTGAAATTTTTTGCTCATTGAACACTCATTTATGGTGCTATTTTACACACAATAGCTTAACGTACAAACATGATTCCTTCTGCTTTCACACAGAGTTTATTTTTTTTAACACAAAATAACCCATACTTCAACCTATTCTGCTTGCACTTGGATTTGTTGTGGTCATGCACAAAATTGTATGGTTACACCCAAATTTACGCTACTGAAAGCATTTTCTCTAATAGTGTTTGGAAAATGTGCATGTGCATCAAAAATCATAGTCACTTACACATTTTAACACTCTCTCAGATTAGATTTTAATCACTTTGAAAAGTCATAAACTAATCAGAATGGCTTATGGTTTTCAACCAACAAAATTGTTAACACTTCTCTACAGGCATAATTTGGGTCATATGTAGCATGTGGACAAGATTTTGTAACATAAAACAGCTGTTCAGTGTGGTTTGGCTGCTTCTTTCTGACAGAATAAACAACGCATGTTTAACTCTTACATGTGTGTGAAAAGCATGTACACAGCCAGTATGCAAGCAAATGTGCACAGATCCTGTAATATACTGAGTTTTCTAAATTTGTTAGTGATAGGGTGATAGAGCCTTGCTTGTAATGGATCAGCATCACTTGTGTGGCTTTAGCGTGGGAGGGGAATTTTCTCCTACCAATGAGAACATAGGAGAATTGTAACAATTCTAGTGTTTGAAACTCATAACCCATTCTGATTGAGTTATGTTCTTTGGCGGTGTTGCAAAGTGCTGAGAGCCAGCAGAATCCTGAATGCCTGAGCACAAAAAGTTTATGAGCAGGGTTCAGAATTCATACAGTACATGGCCAAAGGTTTGTGGATACATGATCATCACACCTATATGGAGGCCTTCTCCAAACTGTTGATAGAAAGTTTGAAGCACACAACTGTATGACAGAATGGCCTTTTATGCTGTAGCTTACAATTTCCCTTCACTGGAACTAATGAGCTTAGCCCAAACCTGTTCTAGTATGAGAACACCCCTGTGTGCAAAGAGAGGGCCATGAAGACATGGTTTACCAAGGTTGGAGTGAAAGAACATGAGTGGCCTGCATAGAGCTCTGACCAAAACTCCACTCTACCTTTGGGATGAACTGGAATGCAGACTGCACCCCAGGCCTCCTCACCCAAGATCAGTGCCTGACTAACGCTCTGACATCAGTGGACAACACCCCACAGCCACTCTCCAAAATCTAGTGGAAAGCCTTCCTAGATGAGTGGAGGTTATTATAACAGGCATGTGGGACTAAATCTGGAATGGGATGTTAAACAAGCACATATGGGTGTGATGGTCAGGTGTCCACAAACCTTTGGCCATATAGTGTACATTACAGCAAAGCAAATCAGTGTGCATATTTTTTTGTAGAAGACTAACAGAAATCTATGCCCATGCACAGAGGTGGGTAGAGTAAGAAAAACTGTACTCAAGTAAAAGTATTCTTACTTTATAATAAATAGCCTACGACTCAAGTAAAAGTACTGATCAAAATAATGACTTGAGTATGAGTAAAAAAAAAAAGAAAAAAAAAAAAGAATCCCATAAAATGACTACTCAAGTAGTGAGAAACTTCATATGATAATTTGTTACATCTATAATGTATTACATTCAAATGTATCAGGATATCGGTTATACCCAAAAGAAAAATTTTAAATGCTTGTCTAATAAACACAACATAAAATCATCGAAGTACTATGCCTAATAAACAAACAAACAAACAAACAAAAACAAACACATAAATAAATAAATAAATAAATAAATAAATAAATGAATAAATAAATAAATATTTACCAAATAACATAAATTAAGGCAATTTTGCCACAGGTTAGTTTCATGAATCTTCCAGGATAAAGAGGAGAGAAACAAAAAGGAGAGAGAGAGCTGAGCGAAAAAGAACCGTGTGTGTGTGTGTGTGTGTGTGTGTGTGTGCGTGCGTGCGTGCGTGCGTGCATGCGTAAGTGCGTGCTAAATAAACTAATATAAAAAGTGAACGAAAATAAATTGCACCTTTTTTAAAAACCAATTTTTTAAAACCAACACTGTTTAATCTCTTACAACGTAACACAGTCCTGGTCTTTATTTATGTTTGTCCATTTGTGTGTTCAAACTCCATGTATTAAATCAGTTGATGTTGTAGAAGCTATGCGCATGTGAATAAAAATAATTTAATAAATTAAATAAAAGTAGCGAGAAGTATATAGTCTAATGTAACAGAGTATAAGTTAATGTTTTAAATGGTGAATGTACTCAGGTAAGAGTGAAAAGTATTATGCAGTAGCAAAACTACTGCTATAAGTACAATTTATTGGAAAAAGTTACTTAAGTACATGTAACAGAGTAAATGTGACGCATTACTACCTACCTCTTCTCATGCATTAACATTCTCTCCATTTGACAGTAATATTCTTCCATATAGACATGCCTTGTTGCTTGAGGTCTTTTACATGTCCTGACATGAGAAGCTCTAATGGAAAATACATAATCTACTTCTAAAAAATAGCTTCACAACACAGAAGAGGACTTCACAATACAGACCATGGGTGGTGGTGTCCCAAACTCAGATTAAGAAGAAAACCCACAGTGATTCATAATCTGATACATTTGGGTGATAAACATTATGTGGCCATTTAGAAGTTATAGAGAGTTAAAGCTATAAATATCTAGCAAATCAATGACCTCTCTGCAGTGTGAAATCCACACCTACGCACATAGATAATGTATAATCCTTAATGGTTCTTTGGTTATCCCTTTGTGGAAACCCTTACATTTTTTACCAAAAGAGTTACAACAGAGTGCTTCCCTTGACTTTCCATTTTAGGGTGCTAAGGGCCCTTAATTATCCAATAAATTCTTAAAGAACTCTTTTAATCATACACAGCTTGCAGTTTCACGTGAACATATAATACCAGGGAATATTTCTAGTCTGAAATAATTGCAGCTGTCAGATGCCAAGTTTGCAGGAGCTTGTGCACACTCAGCATTTCCAAGTTTTGTCTCTTGTACCTGGTCAGTTTCTCTCCTATAATTCCAGGCTTACTTGCATTTACCAGTGTTAGCAATGTGATATTGCGGATTATCTGTGAGTTTAATTAGGCACATATGAATAGTCTTACCTTAAGTCCAGGGGAGACGTAAGTCTTGTGTTTCACCTGAACTGTAGCTATTGCTATAATGACGGCTATACTGGCCAAGAGAAAGAAAGCAGCTATGGCTGTTGCCAGTTTAGTTGTCATTATCTGTGAATGTAGAACAAGACAAGTGGCATAGAGCTAAGTAAACTCTTGCAATACTCACATTTATCAGGTAACACTATGACACCTCGCTTATTTCATGTTACCCTGGGGTATTCAAGGCTTGAGGCAAATAAGATAAATGCAAGAAAAGAAGACTGAAAAGGTATGACAGTTGGTACCAGATACAGGAATTACAGTGTATCAGGAAATACAATGCTTCCAGGGTTTTTCAAAAACAACTAGAAATGATGAAAGGGGTTAACTATAGCAGGCACAAATAATAATCATAATGAACCCAAAAGGTTTAGCAGCATGATCTTAGAAATGTACTGCTAATATTTTGTACTCTCACTGGCTCTAAAAAAAGAAGAATGACTGCAAATTGACATCATAAATACATTTAACTAATCTATTACAGTTAACACAATACAGAATTTGTTTCGACTTCATTTTAATTTGGCATTCTAGTGAGTATCTAATCAATTCTGATGCTGGAGATTAAATCTGATACCTTAGGTTGAAAGTCCAGGTCTTTAAAAACCCATACATAGACATTAAGTGGTTTACTATAATCAGAATCATTGCCAAAAATTAAAACATTATATTATTTTGGGTTTTTAGATGGCAAGTCATGCTATAGGAATAATTACAGAAAACTATATGAGGTGAAACAAACAAACAAACAAAAACCATAAACAGCCTTAAGTGATTATTAGTAGCGTTAAAATATACAGGTTTAGATACTTAGACAAAACATATAATAGACATAAAGCAAATGTTATGGAATGACACAAGTAGTAATTTTACTTGAAGCAACTATTCAAAGCCAGTTCAGTCCTGCAACTGTCACTAAATGGAAATACGATTTGTCCAATGAGCAGGTTGTCACTGCTGGTTCCTCCCACCCTGATAAACATGCAAAGAAACGAATGGACATTTTTGCCTACCCTTTTGTGAGAACCTCCAGTGAGGTGATCAGACGAATGTGATTCTCTCTTGACCATCCTATCCAGGCAAGTGTGTGTATGGGTGGATGTGAGACTGATTCTGTGCTGTGTGTGTCTGTCTGCATGTGTGAAAAAACGTTTGAATAGGAGGGGCCGGGAATTTCTCCCTGTAAGTAGAGTCAATACAGGTTATAATAAACCCTTCCTACTCATCAAAGTCCAGCCCTCCGAGGCCCTTGTAGCTAGCACTTTTTTTTTTTATACATTCAACTAAAAGGGCTATTCTTTTTGCTATGGGCTTGGTCTTTGGTGCACTTTTTTCCCTAAATACATAGACCTAAATGCTACTCACAATGCTACTCACAATGCTACATCATCCTAATCATTTTTTTAAAAATCTTGCCTCTGTGGACAAATTTATTAATCATTTTTTATTGCTAATTGGTGATATTCTTTGTGATACTATATTTCTGTCTGTATATGCCATGCTGTATGTAAGTGCTGATAAATAACCAGAAGATAATCCAGCAAATCGAAACCACAGGAAATGTTGAGCTCAAATCATCATCTGTGTATGCAACATCATAAAACATGTAACAAGGGACATGTATGTGGATGGAAAAAAACAGGATGTCTGTATGTAAAAGTGCATTAACAGGCTACAACAGTGCTATGGGTAGCATTTGTAGCAGGTGGTAGTTTTTGCTTTGAAAGTACAGTAACTGAAAATGTAGATGCCAGCTTTTAAAGAGGCACTTTATGGTAATGTAACATTTGTGGTGAGCTACAGCTCAGACCACAAAAAAAAAAAAATCTTGCTATGTGCAAAACATATCAACTTGCAGCTTTGACTGAAGGTGTTTGAGTTTTACATTTAAAGGGTATGGAGAGATAAATGAATTTGAACAGTTAACTACTCTAATTTATCATCATAAATCCTGCTTATAGAGGAAAATGCTTTTATAAGCATTTCCCCTAAATTTTCATAAGCATTTCTCTTGTCAATGTATAAAAGGAATGGGAGGACCTTTTTTTTTTTTGAAGTAAGAGGTAAACTAAACAGTTTTCTTCAATACTGCATAAACTCCTCCTACTACTACTTCCACTACTACTACTACTAGTAGTAGAACAACAACAAAAACAACAATAATAATAATAATAATAATAATAATAATAAAGAAGAAGAAGATATCAATATATAAAACTGATATATATAGAGGATATTATATGGTTGTGCGAAGATATGAAGTTTATCTTCGAGTGGTGAACATATTTCATGAGTGAGCGAAGTGAACGAGTGAAATATTTTTCAACACGAGAAGATAAACTTCAT